>PVJS01008708.1:0-33995 GCA_004027185.1 Glis glis
GAACCCGGATCCTCCGGTCTCCGCCTCCCAAAGTACTGGGATGACAAGCGTGCGCCACCATACCCGGCTTACCAATCTCCTTTTCTTAGATGCATGGTGACTTCTTTTCTTTAGTTCTATATGTAAGGGTATATGTAGTATTCCAAGTAGAAACAATGTCCTTATGTGTAAGATCTTTGGTTCATCACCATTAATTTCAAATTAAATTTAAGTCATGACAGTGGTGACTGTTTGATAATGCTACCTAATCCACAAATTCTAATAGACAAATATGTTTTTAGCATGTGACTTCTTTGATTTAGTCAGGAGTTGTGGTCTTGACACAGTGACAGTTACTGACATGTACGAAACTTGGAAAAACATAGCCATAATAATTAAGACCTTCCTTATTTATCTGAATGGAAACTACAGTATTCTAAAAGAATAATTTGAGTTCCTTCCCCATTTACTAAAGGTAATAAAATATTAACTAGCATAAAACTTCTTTATGATGCCCAGAACATTAGAAACCTTAATACAAATCTTCAACTTCATAATAACCATATTCTCAATTTGTTTCATTAACTTGGGAACTCCCAGATGACATTAAGAAGACTTTTGTATATGAAAGAGTAATATAGACTTGGGTCCTGGTGAAATTAATATCTTTATAGTATGATCTATGAGAAGTATGCCAGGTAAAACTTGTCTGGCTTTCTGATTAACAGTGGTGCTGTTCATTATGATGAGCTTTTGATTTCATTTACAATGGCACAGAGCACATATCTGAGGTACACATTCATTTGATTAACATTAAATTACAGTTAGGTTACATATTTGTTATATCTATCTACCAGGTCATCATTTATATTCAATGCTGACAAAGAAACCATTATTTTATTACATGAAAGCAGTCTTTTTTCTTCAGATTTTTGTTGTAGCCAATAAAAGTATCAATATTCAAGCTATAAAACAAATTATATCAAGTCTTTCAATGGTTCATGTTTACAGACCACTTTAATTAGTGATTTAAAGCAAGGGTCTCCTCTCCACCACCGCAGCTAATTTTCCCTAAATCATTTCCTTATTTCACCCAAACTATTAAATAAAAATGTCTGATGTTTTTGTGACTTCAGGGGATAATTTAAGAGTAGTGCAAGAAAATAAGCTGATAGCTGCAGCAGATGCAAAGTAAGTGAGAACATCTGTATTTACTCAGTAACTTTAGAGCTAAAAATCTGCATGGCAGATCAGACTATCAGAGATAATAGATATGAATGATTGTCAACAACTTCATGTCATGCAAAGTGTTAACCAGGTATGTTATCTAAGATATCCTTAAGGGAAGATTAATTTTCACTTTTAATTGAATGGGGAAAAACCAACTTTCTCAATGAAGAACTTTTGTTGAAGAAATGCAGGTAGAAAAATATCTCTTAATTGCCTTTGTTCACATCTTCTCTTGTAACGGGCAGTGTGTTGTGCTAAATCTGCTGAGTGAATTGCCTTTACCTATATTTTTAATTAAAGCAATTTTTAAACAAAGCAATTTTATTTAATGCAACTCTGCCTCTGCATAATTTCAAGACAGATGTAAAAGAAAATGAAGTCAAAGATCATACAGATACCTAGATGGAAACATCTCTGATCTAAACCTCTAGGATGCTCTTGATCACTGCTTATATTCTGTAGGGTATACATTTATGCGACAGAGCTTTAAAAAGGTCCTTTTATAATGAAATAGATTTTTAGCAAGAAGGAATAGGGTCATAAGTTTTTATTCTTCTTTCTTGACTTAGATGAACTCATTGTTATCTCTTGGCTCAGTGTAAAGAAGGAAATATCTATGAATATTATTTTAAATCATATAAAACATGCACAAAACCCTTTGTAATTCTGGATTTTGGATAGAGCTGACATCAGTCTTGAAGGAAAACCATATTATCTCAATACTAGCCTGGGTGGCAGGTGGAGAGTTGCCCTGCTCCTTTCGGTTGAGGAGAGACTGCCCTGATCCAGTTCTACAGCTCCAGACTGCTGGTCAAGGCACCAACACACACCCCATCGTTTCCATGACTATCTTCCTCTTGGTGTTTCTTTGTCTCCACAAACACTGTGGACTGTAAGTTCCCACCCAATATCACATTGGGATGTTGTATTTTACCCTGCACCATCTCCCAAACATCGGATATACACCATGGAGTGTTACTCAGTCATAAAGAAGACTGAGTAACACTCATTTGTAGGAAAATGGATGGAACTTCAGAACATTATGCTAAGTGAAATCAGCAAGTCTCAGAAAGTCAAGGGCCATGGGTTCTATCTAATGTGGAAATTAGAGAGAAAACAGAAAACAAAGGGGCTTGGGATAAATAAGGAGATCAGTAGAATAGTAGAAGGAGACTGAGGCAGAGAAGTGGGGAGGGGGAAAAGGAAGATTGGTGAAGGAAATAGTTCAAATAATGTGTCAATATATGAAGGTATCAGTACCAATCTCACTAACGTGTACAGGGTGGGGGGATCAAGAGGGGAACACACCAAGTGCACTGTGCATGTATGTTTGCATCACTTTGAACCTCACTATGATGTATTATTACAATGCACCCTTAAAATTTAAAAAATTATACACTAAGTAAGCATAGAAATAAAATCGCAGAGAAGAGAAATTTTCACATGCTGAATGAATAGTCCTCTACAGTTTGGATTATTCAATTCATTTATATTTCAACACTTTCCAAAGATCTTGTTAGTTAGTGAAAACTCTTTTAGAACCCTCTGGGAAAATAAGACCACTCATCCCACTCCTTACTCGCAGTGATATGCCTAAGCAGATCCAGACGCCCTGGAATGTTGATGAATAAAATGTTCTCCATGTTAGATGAATGGGTCTTATTGATAAGATGGAACTAGTATTCATTACAAGCAAAAATATTACTCTTCTAAAACAAAACCCTCGTCTTGGTTGACCTAGGTGAGCAAGGTTGTGAGGACTTGCAAGCTTCTTGCATATATTCTTTGTGCTTGATCATTTGATGAAGGATGGAGCCTGTTGGGAGAGAGTGTTGTCACTGCAATTCAGTGGCCCTTGGGAATGTTGTGTAGATTGTAAACAAGAGCAAAACTTTCTGAAAGGTAGTTCCAAGCCAAAGGTCCGAATTGCAACTGGACATCCTCAAAGGGGATTAAAGCTGAATGGTACAGAGGCGGCACAGATCTTCCAGGGCAAGAGCCAGCAATTCTAGTAGGCTATTAACTGTCCTTTACATGTGCTACTATTACATTCTGTTATTTAAAAAATATACAAAAAATCTGATACTTACCGGGTGCGGTAACACATGCTTATACTCTCAGGCTGAGACAGGAGGATCACAGGTTCAAGGCCAACCTCAGCAACTTACGGAGACCCTTACTAATTAAGCAAGGCCCTTTTTCAAGAAAGAAAGAAAGAAAGAAAGAAAGAAAGAAAGAAATTTGAATGAAAATTTGTGCAATGAAATAAACAAAATACTTAATTTAAATCATTGGTAATTTCAATATACCACAATAATCCAAATCCCTTTGAGTTTGGGAAGTTTTTAAAAATTGAAGGCATTGACCTGAACACAGGAATCTAGAAGGATGTTATTAGATTGACTGTAGAAAGTGTTTTCATGTGTTCTTCTTATGAATAGATAGAGTAATGGCCTGTGGACATGGGGCCTGAAGAAGAGAGGGCATTAAATGTTTAGATACAAATGCTATAATTTGAATATTTTAATAACCTGTAGAAAGTCATTTCCAGATATATTTGGCATTTAATAAATTAAAAAATTACTAGAATATTAACAACTTGTTTCTTCTTAGAGTGATCTATGTTTCAAATACTTATTAAAGAAAGCAGGTGCAATATTTATTCCTTTTCCTATTCAGTATTCAATCCAACAGGGGCAGCGCCCCTATTTTCAATCCAGGAAAGTGACTTTCTTGATGTGGCTTTAAAAAGTATCCTTTCTGAATCATTTAAATTCCCAATTCCATTCTGCCTGTATTGAATGCCCTACAGTGCTCTCTGTACTGGTTTAAACTGCAAATGATTTTTTAATTCAAAGTGGTGTCAAGGGAAGGGATTCTAACTCCTACTGTAACACACTGCAAAGAACGCCTCAGGGTGAGATGTTCTAAGAGTCGGGGGCAGATCCACCATCACAGGGAGCTGTGAGAAAACAGGAAAGGTCAGACTCCTCCAGCCCTTGTCCTAGGGTAGAGCCTCCAAGAGAAGCATCTCCTTATATTTTGCTTTAATTCCTTGATTTAGCATCACATTCTCTGTGGCAGAAGGAAACAGAACTGCAGATTAGTCCAACGGCTAGAAAACAACAACATAGTGGCCCTTAGTAATCAAAGTGGATTGAATCCTGGTGCTTAAATATCCTCCCTGTCTGTGTCGTTTGCCAGGCTCTCCCACACCTGGGCATGGTTCAGCAAAACCTCAAAGGCCCAACAGGCAATCCTCAGTGGCCAACAGCGCACTCTGACTTGCACGGGGCGTTCTCTTGGTAGGTCTCTAATCTCATCAATGATTCAGCCTGACTCTCCTGAATTCATAATCCCCATGGGGTATTACAGCACAAAGTAGGCAGACTGAGATTTTCCTAATGGCTAAAAAGCATTGGAAGAATTTTCTTGAAAGGTTTGCAAAAACAACTTTTAACCTGCACACAGTCATAGTCTTTTATAACAAATTTCTTCTCCTGTCTTAGTAGTACACTTTACTGAAATTGCCTGCTTGTTTAATTATCTGAGAGTTTTGTGAGGGTCGGAAACATTCCTATCTTTATTCAATCCTGGGGACCTCATACAGGGCCTAGTGTAGAACAGTCATTGTGCATGTCTGTAATACCATATCACCCGTCTCATGTCTATATACATCTACATCTGTATGCACTGAGCACTCCCTAGTCTACTCCACACATTGCCGTATGTCACATGTTCTTCAGGTTATTTATTTCTGCCCATCCCTGTGATGGAGACTTGCTTCTGAGAGATTAGAAAACTTCCCTAAAAGATACACATCCATTTGTGGCTGGGCAACATTTCAGATCAGGTCCACTGTGAATTCAAAGCTATTTCACACTAACTCTTGTATGGTGAGAAAGTATTTACTCTATTTTTTCCCCTTGGTAAAATATGGCATTCCAAAGATTTAATGAAAACCAGCATTCTCACCTCATTTTTTCTGAAAGTAGTAACTCTACTATATAAAAATAAGTATAAATAATTACTACTCAGCATCATTGGACATTGGCCTCCCATTACTCCTACTGCCCAGCAAAATGACATTAAAAAACACAGCCATGTAACTTTAAAGGGTAGGGAATTTAGAAATTGATAAGATGACAATCTCATTAATTTCTGAAAGTTAAAGAGATGATAGAGGCAACATCATGATACTGTCCAGAAAACCTTCATTCTATTTGGCTCAGTTGTATAGCACATGTTTTGCATGCATGTGGCCATGTATTCCTTCCCAGCACCAAAAATAGAATAAAATAAGGGGCTTTGGATGTAGCTCTTGCTGAATATACACAAAGCCCTGAGTTCCATCCCTAGCACCTAAAAAATAAAAAAATAAGTAAAAATAGAATAGCTTTTTAAGACAACTTGACATCTGTGCTACACAAATTGGTGACCCCCCACAGTACACAATAAAGGGGTACTATAGATTTATAAACAGGGGGTAACATGATAAAATAATGTCAGTAGAAGATGTTTACTGTATGTAAATTAGATGCTGATGAGCGTTGCCATGACTCTGACCCCACAGGGCTCAAGAAGTGCAGTATTTTATGCCCATAGAAAATTCTAGAAGTACTTTTTCAAACTAAAGGATTCGATTGGAGAAAACACTTACTGCTAGAGCAGATATGAATGTAGCATTTTGATGGACACTTTTAGAAAGACAGGTTCACTCACTACCTGCTTATCCCAGGGAGGGGCTTCTATATAGAGACACAGAGTTTTCAGCGTCTAGATTCTTAAAATCCTAACAGGACGACAAGACCCAGGTTGGAAACCCAGAAGTCTATTCTTAAATGTGAACTGAAAACCAAAGTTAGCCAAACAAATGAAGAAACCAGTAACAAGGAAAGGAAATAAGGTAAATGAAATGGTACAATTTATAGTGGGATGGGGAGGAAAGCATCAGATAGGATTTGGGAAAAGAAGAGACTTGAAACATACTCATACATCAAATCCACAAAAACGGAATGAATGGCAATGAAAAAAAAGAGCTCTCGGGTTTAAAAGACCAACATGATGGGTGATGAATGCATTTGCTGTGTACGGGAGTGGGTGCGTGAGCATGTATGTGCGTGCATGTGCAGAGAATAAAAAAACTTGAAAAATTGACATTAGGGACCAAGTTGGTTTTATTCTTTGAATACTAATTTAAATATCATTTTGAAAGGCACTTAAAAAGATTTTGATGGTGGTAGTTTTCTTTTCATAAATAGACCAAAATTTAATTTCAAAGATTTCCCTCTATTTTCTAAATCCAGATTTTTCAACTTTGCTCTGTACACTTGGCAACTTACTTGTCCATATTTAGAAATTTTATTTTGTGCACAATATTGCCATTTGAAAATATATGTAACAGTATCAGACATTTGATTAGTCTAGTTTCTGTTACTATAATGAAATACCAGGCTGGGTACGTTTTAAAGAGGCCTATTTAGCTCCAAGCATGGAACTGGCTTCAGCTCAGCTCTGGTGAAGACCTTATGGTGGATGACATCAAAATGACAGCAATGTGTGCAAGAGGGAGAGATGACACAGCAAGACAAGAAGCCAGAGCATGAGTAGGGTCCTGAGGGCAAGCCCCCAATGAACCACACACTTCCCACGAGGCCATGCCTGGTCAGTTTCCCACCACCTCTTAATATCGTTACACTTAGGACCAATACATACACCATTGAGGGACAAACCACATCAAAACAAGAATAGCCATTAAGCCAGTATTCAACTGCATTTAAACATCATCTAGCCATTTAAAACTCTTCTCGCTCAATTTCTTCACAGACATTGGAACAATGAAAAAATCTGACTATATATCTTACATGCTTAAAATTCTTTGATGAATTTCTTTTGCCTCATACCAAATTTTGTTTTGATGAGTATTGTTTTACTTTTAAAAATAATAGATTACTTTAAAAATAGTTGATTTATATGTTTCATGATTGTTTGCAAGGTAGTCAAGCATGACTCCTCACAACTGATGCTTAGAATTTCCCATCTAGAAAAATAAAAAAGTTAAAAGAGTCAGGCCAATGACCATACTTGTTACTGACTCCAGGTACCCACCTAACTAGTAAAGAGCATACTTTCCCCATCACACCATAGAGTGGACAAGAAAAAATCAGAGCTGAAATAAGGGTTTACTCTAGATGATTTGCAATCAATTACCTTTTCAAAATTGAAGTTTCCCTTCTTTGTTTCTCCTTGTGCCCTGTCTTTATTCTTTGAGAGGAGCTTTTCTCACTGACCAGAAAATAATGCCACAAACAACTGCAGCAACATCCTTGTAGCAACCTATGGCCCCAGTGGAAATGACAGCACTGTGTCCTAGGGTTCAGGAAGAAAATCCTGAGAACGTTGTTCCTGGGGACACTCAGTGTCTCTTCTTGTAGATTGAGAAGCTTCAAGATGTTTTTCCATTTTTTTAATTCTTCCTTCACCCGGGAAGATATAGAATTCATATATGTCACTATTGCTTTTAATGATGGTCACTGAAGGCATTGACCATTCTACCCAAGGATATAATTTCTACATATTTAATAAATTAAAGAGGACCTCTCCCTACCTCTATTTTTCATCTCTTTTTATCTCTATGCTCTCCCTCTCTCTCTCTCTCTCTCTCTCTGCCTGTATATGTGTATATATTTGGTACTTTTTAGTTTCTCTGTGGAGAAAAGAAAACAAAAGTTGAAAAAACAGTTTTCCTTGAATGTGAAAATAATAACAGTTGGCTTTCATAATTACCAGTTAGTTTAAATAAGAAGGGTCTTATCTATTAGAACTTGGCTAGCTTGATAATAATCTCCCCTGTGTCTCTCCCTTCTAAGATGGTAGAGTTCTTCACTGCTCAAATATCAAAAATCAAAAGAGAAACCTCAACCACCTAGGGTAGAGAAACTCTAGGTAATACATACTATGATAGCATACTGTCTCTTAGACAAGAAAAGGTTTAGCTTAAAATTCCTTCAGCTTTTCTCTGTCTCATGGAATTATGAAATATTTAATGACTACTTGAGAAAAATAATTGTTTATTCCTTTTTCAATCATTATGGTAAGCTAGTTTTACAGTATACATTAAAGTACTGAATATGATATTTAAGGAATTTAAAAATAGTCATTTGTGATTAAAAGTAAGGAGATTTAGAGACCAGCAAGCATGGGCAAATAAAAATCTGAAGAAATAAAAAAATACTGAAGTTTTGTTTGCTCAGGAATTTGATATATTTTTCTACATGAGGAACTCATTTTAAAATTACACTCAAAATATTTAATACAAAATATCCATGCAGTGTGTTAATCATGAAGAATCATAAACATGTGAAATACGATGCCCTGAAAGACAGATAAACAACAAATAGCAGAATCAGAATTTGTTTGATTTTATATCATCTGTTAGTTTAGAATAATAAAAACCCTTTCCCTCATAACCTATCAGGTATTTAATGACCCAAACTATCAAATAATGTTCTAAAGTGAAATAGTTACAAATTTAAACAGCAAGAAGTCACAGAAACAGTTCAGAGGACCTGTCCAGTTTCAAAATAATGTCCTTATAATCTGATCATCTTAGATTTGTTGCGCAATTTATGTTAATTAGCACATTGTTTATCTTTTTCAGACACAAACACAGGCAAAGGACTTACCATAGTTGTCTCTGAACTCTAGACTTTGTAATAAATGTCACCCATGAAAGCTACTATTGCAGTATGCTCTAATTATTGGAATGACTTCTTTCAAATTATTATATGAAATTATTAATTATATATGCATAAAAGTAGACTATGCTGAAGACTATAAAATTAATTTATGATATTAGAGCAAATATAAGATAAGCAAGATGAAATATTAAGGAAATAAGCTCCCAATTCCCTAATTAGAAAATAAATAATAGTTAATGCCATCTCATTCATTAATTCCTGTTTTAATTTCCTGAGCTTTTGGGTCTTATTGAGGAAGTTTTCACCAGTACATATATTTTGGAGTTTTTGTTCTATGCCCTCTTATAGTAGTTTCAAAGTTTCTGGTCTAATTTCCAGCTCTTTGATCGATCTCGAGTTGACTTTTGTGCAAGGTGAGAGGTTGGAGTTTAATTACATTCTTCTACAAATGGATAACCACTTCTCCAAACACCATTTGTTGAAAAGTCTGTCTTTCCTCCAGTATATGCTTTTGGCACCTTTATAAAAAAATCAACTGGCTATAAATATGAGGATTTGTTTCTGAGTCTTCTCTTCTATTCCATTTGTCTATGTGTCTGTTTTTTTGCCGATACCCTGCTCTTTTTATTACTATCACTTTGTAATATAATTTGAAATCAGGTATTGTGATGCCTCCTGCAAGGTTCTTATTGCTGAGAATTGCTTTGGCTATTCTGGGTCTTTTGTTTTCCTATATGAATTTTATGACTGATTTCTCTAGTTCTGTGAAGAATGACCATGGTATTTTAATAGGGATTGCATTGAATCTGTAGATTGCTTTTGGTAGGATGGCCACTTTGATTATATTTATTCTGCCTATCCAAGAGCATGTGAGGTCTTCCCATCTTCTAAAATCTTCAATTTTTTCTCTTGTGTTTTATAATTTTTATTGTAGAAGTCTTTTACCTCCTTGGTTACATTTATTCCTAAGTATTTTATTTATCTTAAAGATATTGTGAATAGAATGGTTTTCTGGATTATTTTTAGTGGATTCATGGTTGGCATATAGGAATGTTAATGCTTTTCATAAGTTGATTTTGTATCCAGCTACTTTGCTGAAACTATCACCTCTAGAAGTCTTCTGATGGAAGTTTTTGGATCTTCTAAGTAAAGGATGATGTCATCAGCAAACAAAGATAATTTTAGTTCTTCCTTCCCTATTTGTATTCTTTTAATTACCTTCTCCTATCTTATTGCTGTGGCTAGAGTTTCAAATACTATATTGAATAAGAGCAATGACAGTGGGCATCCTTGTCTTGTTCTTAATTTTATGGGTACTTCATTCAGTTTTATCCCCATTCATTATGATACTGGCTTTGGGATTATCCTATGTAGCCTTTATGATGTTGAGGTAGGTTCCTTTTATCCCTAATTTCTTCTGCATTTTTTTAAATCAGGAAAGTGTGTTGGACTCTGTCAAATGCTTTTTCTGTGTCTTTGAGATAATCATGTGATATTTGTCTTTAGTTCTATTAATGTGGTGGTTTACATTTATTGATTTGCATATGTTGAACCAGCCTTGCATCCCTGGGATGAAGACAACTTGGTCATGGTGTACTGAAACCATTAAGAATTTAGAGAGCCTGCACAATGGGAGAAGACCTTTGCCAGCTACCCCTCTGATGAAGTAATAATATCTAGAATATACAAAGAACTAAAAAAAAAACGATCAAAATATAGGCAATTGAACTGAATAGACACTTATCAAAAGAAGAGATACAAGTGGCCAATAAATATATGAAGAAATGTTCAACATCATTAGCAATCAGGGTGATGCAAATCAAAACTACACTGAGATTCCATCTAACCCAATTAGAATGGCAATCATCAAGAAGTCAAACAATAATAAATGCTGGCGAGGATGTGGGGAAATAGGATTTCCTAAACATTCTTGGTGGGGTTGCAAATTACTAAAGCTGCTATGGAGATCAGTGTGGATATTCCTTAGAAAACTGGGAATGGAACCATGATATTACCCAGTGATACCTCTCCTAGGTATCTTTACAAAGAAATTGAATTCAGAATGTTATAGTGATACATGTATATCCATGTTTATAACAACAAAATTCACAATAGCCAAATTATGTAACCAGCCTAGGTGCCCATCAACAGATAAGTGGATTACAAAACTGTGGTATATACACATGGTGGAATTGTACTCAGACATAAAGAAGAACAAAATTATGTCCTTTGCAGAAAACTGAATGGAACTTGAGAATATTATGCTAAGTGAGATTAATCAGTCTCAAAAAACAGTCACATATTTTCTCTTATATGTGGAAGCTAGATAGAAATTGGGAAACAAGGGTAATATCAGGAAGAGAAGTAAAGACACCAATGGAAGGGGGTTTGGGGGAAGGAGGAAGGGAGATGGAGACATAAACAATGTAGCTGCTGAAATAATGCTTTGTACTTATATTAAATTACCAATGCCAATCTCAAAAACTTATACAAGGAAGGAGAGGGAGGGGGTGAGACCCAGAGGGAAATGCTCCAATAGATGTGTGCATGTATGTTCCTATCACTCTATACCTCAGTATGATGTGTAGTTACATTGCACCAATGAAAGTATAAAAAAGAAAATAAATAATAGTATAGATAAAAGATAGGTCAGTAATTAGGGGAAGATCAAATAGTAATAAAATAAAACAGAGAGCTACAAATGAGATAACCTGAAAGACATTCATCTCTCTCTCTTTTTTAAAAGTATAGCAAAATAGATAAACCTCTTGCCAGGAGGGGAAAAAGTGTGTGTGTGTGTGTGTGTGTGTGTGTGTGTGTGTGTGTGTGTATGTGTGTGTGTGTGTGTGTGTGTGTGAGAGAGAGAGAGAGAGAGAGAGAGAGAGAGAGAGATGGTTAATCTGGATGTCAACTTGACAAGAATGGGGGACACCTAGGATTGTGTGACTTTGGATGTGGTGATCAGATAATTGGCATGTGGAAAAGCAGATGGAGGGAGAAATCCTGCCCTGAACATGGGCAAAACTGTCCAATAGGCTGTATGGAACAAAGGGCAGAAGAAGGAGGAGTTGGCATAACAAGGGCAAGCTCAATCCTTTCTGGTGGCGGTGCATCTGCTCTCACCTGAGAATATTGGATTTGAGCTCCTCCACTCTTCCAATGGGCTCCCATGGAATATTCTCTGGGGAGTTTCCAGGCCTTTCTGTCTTGGACTGAGTTGAATCATTGGTGACCGCTGCTGAGACCTCCCGACCAGCTGCTGGTTGCTCTAGCTCTCTGGATGCAGGTGGGGACTTGGGACTAAACTGCTTCTGGGGTGTAAGTCAGTTTGACAAATCTCCTTTTATGATATACACATCCTGTGAATTCTGTTACTCTAGAGAATCTTGACTAATACAAATATTGAGAACAAAAACAGCATAGAATTTAATAATAGTAACAGAATGCCATAAAGAAATTTGTGCAAGCAAATTTTTAAGTGTATACAAAAGTGATATGTTATTTTAAAATAATTAACAGAACTGAATAAGAATAGAAAATAAAAAACCACTAAAATTATTTTAAAATAATCTGATATCAAAACAGCTTTCTCAGATGGTTCACAAAGGTAATTGTATTCCTTATTCTATTAATAGATAATTTCACTCAGATACAAAGTCTTTCAAAGACTAGAACAATGAGGAACCATTCCTAATACAATAATAAATCTAGTGAAGCATTATATGTAAACACATATACACTGTAATAAAAAGAACAAAAAGTTTAGACTCAGTTTTAAACTTTGATACTATTTCTTTTTGGAGAGTAATACACTGTTAGCAAAAAGAGACCAATATGTAAATAAAACAATATTTAGTAGTCAGTAGAGTTGGATTTATTCTAGCATGTATAAGTGGTTGCATCTCAGAAAATCTTAAAATATTCACCAAATCTGAGACTACATTTAACAAAATATAAAAAAAACATAAATATCTTGATAGAAGCAGAACTTCAAAAATTCAACATTATTCTAGGCCACCTGGGCAATTTATTGAGACAGTTTCTCAAAATAAAAAATAAAAGGGCTAGGGATACATATTGAGACAGTTTCTCAAAATAAAAAATAAAAGGGCTAGGGATACAGCCCAGAGGTAGAGCACCCCTGGGTTCAATCCCTATTACTGCAAAAAGAAAACAAAATACTTTGGAATAAAACTAGCCAAGGAGGTAAAATTCCTCTACAATAAAAACTGTAAAACACTAAAGAAAGAAATTGAAGACTACCTTAGAAGATGGAACAGTCTCCCACACTCTTGGATAGGTAGAATAAATATCACAAAAATGACCATTCTATCAAAATCAATCTACAGATTCAGTGCAATCCCTATTAAAATACCCGTTGTTCTTCACAGAGCTAAAAAATCAGTTCTAAGATTCACATGGTAAAGCAAAAGACCCAGAATAGCCAAAGTAATTCTCAGCATTAAGAACCTATTGGGGATCAGAACCCATACCCCAAATATGGTGCCTTGAAATGCACAGTGCTTTTGAGCTGAAAGATACAGGAGGACTTTAGAAGCAAAACAGGTCTTTCTGGTCATCTCCCACCCTTCCTTCTCCTCCCAGAGCAAGACATAAAACCCTAAAAGGTCATGCTCTGATGCATCTTGGTGTAACAGTGTCCTGCTGGTACCTAGAAGGGAGGACTGCTGCACAGAGAGGCCAAGAGAAAGCCCAGCAGACAGGCCTTGCTGGTCCCGTTTATCAGCATGTGCCACACCCGCTGTGGTTGAAACAGGTTTCTCTATGACTATCCACTTCTTTCCTCAGACTTAGCATAAAAGTACACAGTTTTCCCTGGATCTTAGGTCTTCATTTCTGAAGCCTCCCATGACATGTAAAGCACTGATTGAATGCGTGTGTTATGCCTCTCTCCTGTTGGTCTGTCTTTTGGTGTAGGGATGCCAGCCATAACCCTAACATTGGGTGAGAAAAAGAACCAGTTTGATGGGCTTCTATTGGCCTAGGGAAATTTGAGCATAAAATCAAACGACAATAGATTATAGACTATTTAAAAATATAAAAGACTATAGCGATACTATAAAATAAAAACAAACAGGAAAGGGACCTCTTTTACAGTGAGAATACCATGTAATAAAAGTAGGGACAATAGAATCAGAAAGTCAATTCTTTATAACCATCCTCTGTTAGCACAGCTATATTCCCTTTGGAGGTTCTAGAGGGGAATTTGCTTTCTTATATTTTCCAGTTTCAGAAGCCACACATATCCTCTGGCTCATGGCCACTCCTTTCATTAGAGAGCCAACAGCGCATGGCCTTCCCATCTCTCTCTGATTCTGAACCTCTTGCCATCTTCTTACAAGGACCTTTGTGATCACATTGGACCCATCCAGATGACCCAGGATAGTCTCCCCTTCTCACGATCTTTAATTTAACCAAATCTATCAGGCGCTTTTTACATGTGAAATACTATAGCACAGGCTCTGAGAGTTAACATGTGGGCATCTCAGGCAGGACCTCATCTGCCATCCGCATAGGACATGTGGGAATCTGTTAAAATATTTTTGCACCGTTTCTGTAGGTCAGAAATTTCTTCAAAATAAAACTTTTATTTAAACAGAAATGCATAATATGAAGAAATCGATATCAATTTAGCCTAAAATTCTAGATTATGATTGGAATGTTGCGAGGTTAAAAGTGATACTAGTGAGAAATTTCCACCAGGAAATAAGTTATAAATTTAATTTGTAAGGTTAAAAAAGTTACACACACACACACACACACACACACACACACACACACACATAGACATGCACACGTATATATTTTTCCTAATAATTAACATGAGGCATAACCTGCTTCTGTTGAATAATTTCTATTTTCTGACTGAGCTGTCATGGTTACAAAGTCCTTTCCCAACCCAAAGTTACATCATCATCTAGTCATGCACATTTTTTCTAATACTTTAAAAGTTTTTGAGCTGGGCGTGGTGGCACATGCCTGTAATCCCAGTACTTGGGAGGCTGAGAAAGAAGGATTGAAGGTTAGCAGCCAATCTCAGCAATTTAGTGAGGCCCCCCACAACTTAGTGAGACCCTGTTTCAAAATAAAATAAATAGGTCTGGGGATGTAGCTCAATGGTAAAATGCCCCTGGGTTCCATCCCCAGTACCACACACACACAAAATTTGTCTATAATTATGATTCCAACATATTTTCTCTAGATGGTTAACCACATGTCTGACATAATTTTGCAAGTAATTGATATTTTTCCACTAACTGTAAATGCCAGTTTGATTAAACATTAGACAATGCAACACTATTTTAAATGGTTGTATCATCCAATTATTGAGACACTGATTTGGTGTGGTCAGAGTTCATTTTTTTTATTTGTTAAGTATTTAGGTCTTTGAGATCCCTGTGTATTTAATGGTGACACAGTACTTGAAATCATTACACATTCATTAAATATGATGAATAATGTCTGTGTCACTCCATGATATTTAATATTAGGATTGAAAGATTCTGGGCATTTTTTTGGTGTATTTTTTTTGATAGACCTAAAGGGCAATTTAAAAATTCATGTGGTGTACTACAGAAAGACTCATAAAACTGACATTCAAAATTCATTATATAGAGCCTCTGAGTTATATATTAAACCTTGGTTGCAATTTAACAGTAGAAAGTTTCATCAAATATCGGGGCCCCACAATATGTGACTGGCATCTCAAGCAAGTATTCTGAAAACTGTCTTTCACTCTGAGGACATGACAACTTCACACAAAGAATTGTTTGTATGCTGATGTTCCATGGCAATGATTTTGGTTCATGAAGAAAAAGAAGAAAAGGGGCTAAGGATGTAGCTAAGTGTAAGAGCAAGAGTTCAGCATCATAAGGCCCTAGGTTCAATGCCCAGAAACACACATATTCAAAAATAAGTGAAGGAAGGAAAGGAAGGAAGGGAGGAAGGAAAGAAGAAAGGAAGGAAATTATTTATCAAATCTCTCTATGGCTCTGATAGTACATGAAGCACCAAGTACTATTGGCTTTAAGACCACATAACTCAAGGTTAAGTATTTGTTTAGTAACACTTTCTGAATATTATGTTACAATCAAGAAATATTGCATTGCTGGTTAAGGTTTTTAAACCCCAGGGAAGAAACATATTGAAGCATATTAATACAAGTTAGTATTTTACTGAACTCATTGAATTATAAGTTCATGCATATTTTTACTCTTGACATTACGCTCTTTTAATAATATTTTATGGGATGAATACATAAGGTATTTCTTAAGGTATTATCCTCTTATTTCTATTTATTCTATTTATTCTAACATAACCTTCTGTATGTCCTGAATAGGACAATGGGTCATTTGATGCCTTCACCATTATTATTATAGCATTTTACCTACCAACATAAAAACAACATATTACCTAGGTTTACTTATTTTGGGGTGGAGAGTAAATCCATAATCATATCAAATATACTACCATACAAAGTTCTAGATGTATTTGCACATTTTGGCAATAAAATAAAGTCTTTTCACTGTGTTCATAGATCAAGTACTCAACCCAGCAATCCTAAGACAGGTAAGTAAAATAATTTTGAAAAGGTTATTTTCTAACATTGTAAAAGTCACAACGAAGTTTGAGATTCACATTTTCAAATCATTTATTCATCCCTCATCTTTTTGCCATTCCTAGTGACGCAGAAAATTCCAGAATTATTTATTTTCTTAAATTCAGATTTTAGTTTGAAAACAACATGGAAAATGTGACCAATGTGACGAGTCCTGGTTTGTCCGGGATCATCACATTTGCCTCCATTGTCCTGGAATGATTATTAACAGCACCCTTTACTCTCAAAGTGTCATGGTTCATAATAACAAATTAGATAGTCACCCTACTCATGACCCATTCTTTTGATCTTAAACTATAAGAATTTTCCAAAGTGGCATCCAGATAGATGGCACAGAAAAGATCCTTTACCAGAAATTCATAAATATTTGTTGTTAATATGTGCACAGGATATAGGGAGGGTAATTGACCTTGATCATTCCCAAACCTGGCACAATTGTTATTGCTGACAAGTTGAAATCTTTAGTTGCAATATTATCACAAATCATTACTTTTTTTGGAAATTAAGTCAACTTCGGGAAATCTATTGCACCATCAAAATCATTTAACCATTAAAAGAACACCTTTCGTAATGAAGATAAATTGAGGTTTGCCAGAAGAGCATCAACATGCACGCCAGTGTCCTTGCCTCTGACAAAACCAGAGCTTAATCCTCATCAACCACTAACTAATCCCATGACCTCTTAGGAGCAAGTTCTTCAAAAGTGCTGCATTTGTTTATTCATTCATTCACTTATTTAATTTTATAGTTAAAAGGATTAACCCAGCGGAGTGTGGTGGTGCACACTTGTAATCCCTGTACTTGCGACACTGAGACAGGAGGATCACAGGTTCGAGGCCCCTGAGTTCAATTCCTATTACAAACAAAAAAAGGGGGTTATCTCAGATCAGAGGTCTGCTAATCACTGCTGGTTGGTATGAAGTTGTCATCAGTCCACATAAAAATTTATGTTTCATTCTCAGATTATAAACTTGGCATAATTTGATTTGAAAACTATATAAGGTGGTGGACAAAACAAAACTTTTAAGTTGTTTGACCCTATTAATTGATGGATTTTATTAAACCTATATCTCTTTCTTGTGTTAACTCAAAGGTGTAGTTGTGCAAAGGTAGTTAGGGTGATCTAAGGGACACTGTTTTTAAATAGTTGTTACTAGTTCCATTTCAATGAGTGGAGGCTCAGCTTTCAGCCTTTTGCTTTGATGGGTGAATTCCTATTGACTTTACTTCCCTGCAGTCGATGCTGAGTGCACAGAGGAGAATATGAGAACATTAGCTCAGATGAACAGCTTCCTCAGGTGTCCCATACGCCTAGTAATACATTAGGATTTGTGGAAGCTAAATGACTCAAAATAGTAGCTGAAATAAACTGCTATTGCTCCAGTGCTATTTTAGGTTAGACAGAAAGCCTTAGAAAGAAGATAATAGATGTATTTTTTCCACTGGGAAAGGCATTTCTTGTGAATGCCAGGCATGCTTTTAAACTTAAAACATTTCATGTGATGCGCTTTCTTTTATCTTGTCGATTGTTCTTGTATGACTGTTGAAATAAACATGGCAGCACAATGGGAGGTCATCACACTGGCTTTAAAGAAAAAGATGAGAAGGTAAAAGGAAAAAAGGAGAAAGCTTTTATAGTGCTAGAGAAAACCACTTCAATACTCGGGCTGGTAGAAAAGCCATTTATAGAATTAAAGCCATACTATGAGCTCTATGAATAGTAAATTTAATATATAAAGATGGGGAAAATGCCCACAGGATAAATTAGTATTTTGTAAAAAGTGTCATAAGTCTATCTTAATTCCTGAAGCTAATTACCAGTTTAGCAGCCATTTTGAACAAAGAATATAATATTAAAAAGTAAAGACTGATCATCCTTCTGTCTGAAAAAGATGCCAGCATACAGAGCTAACCTTATAAATACAAAATGAAAAAAATAAAATAAAAACCACTTAAAAAGAAAATTTACTTCCTAAACTATCAGTTAATAAACATTTAGTGAGCATCTACTTTCCACAGGATTTGATAGACATTCCTTGGAGTAACTGAGAAGTCTTTGACTGAGGCATCCTTCTTGAGGATGTCACTACTGACTAATAGAAATGAGCAATATAAGATGTTTTAAGAGACCAGAATATATTACTCCAAAATATGTCCTTTTAGCATAAGGGTTATTTTGAGCTAATTATTTTGGGAAACAATAAACAGAAGCTAAGCTCTGAAAACCCAATAGAAATTATCCTAAGGGGAATTTCCCTCTATAAAGTCTATGAAGGAAACCTTCACTTGTGAGAGTCTCTCTCTCTCTCTCTCTCTCTCTCTCTCTCTCTCTCTCTCTCTCTCTCTGAGTACCAGGAACTAGAAGGATGACTAAATCAATGGAGAAAGCATCAACTTAAATATGCATGACAAACCCTACTCTTGTTCACTTACTTTTCTTGGTCAGCTCCCCGGACTGGTCTTCTGAACAGCCTACTCTCTTTTCTCTTTAACTGAAAATGATATTTAAGTCTGAATTATCAGCCACCTCAGAGAGTTATTCATTTTGCCCTGATTACCTCCCAGATATAAATGAGAAGTATAGGCTAATAAATTTCTGTTTGCATGCCATACTATTAGGAAAAGAGAGGTATTATGGAAGCTAAGTGGCATAAGTGTTTAGATTAAATAATTATTTGTTAGGAAAACTACATGGGAGAGGTGAGGTTGGAACTGAATTATAAAAATGAATTAGGATAGAATTTGGAAGATGAAAGATATATAAAGGTGGAGAAAATTATGAGTGATGTTGTGGTGCCAGGCAGGAAAATAACCTACAATAGGGAAATGTAAGGACTATAGTCTAGTCTGAACAATTAATGATGATTACTTGATATTCTTTTATGGGGAAGGATAAGTTTATAAAAAAACAAATAATCATAGAAAGTAGAATTATATGATATTAATAACAAATGCTCCCCAACTTATCTGCCCATGGATCATTCTCAACTGGTGGTCAGTTTTAAGTTTATGTTTCAGATACAGAGTTTACAAACTAAGCTCATCTCCACCTGCTGCTCAGAAAGCTGATCCCTGAAAGGAGGAGTTTTGCAAATAAGAAAGTGTTTAATGCATAAGGAAGCCAAATGTGAAGAGATAGGAGTCCTTGGACTCAAATCTGCCTCTCTGAGAATAGAGGCAAGGCATATTTGTGTGATGGGAAAAATGAGAGTAGTCTGATGTAGGGAAAGGTAATTGGAAAAGGCTAAATAATCCGTGGTCTGTGTACACATAGAGGAATTTCATGGCTCTTCCTAGAAGGCATGTTCAGAAAATGACACTGTTAGTGCGATCTAAGGGTGGGGATTTGAGTTCTCTGATGTCTTCTTTATAAATATATCATTTTATCATACTCTGTTTTTTAACCCTCTTAAGATACATAACACTAAATCATGAAGTTTTTTTAATCCTTTACCTTTTCAGCAGCTGTTAGTATTTGGAAAGCATATAAAGTTGTTGGCTAGACTTTTAATCTTTTTGATCCTGTTAGTTAATGAATTTTATTAAACTTACTTCTATTTCATGTGATAGCTCAAAGAAGAAATTGTAAGAAAAGACTATTAAGATGAATTGGTGGACATTATACACATACAAATGATACTAGGATGAGTGATCATTGCACCCATGTGTGTATAGGCAGCTTTGTGGATATCTTCTTAGAAGTGTAATTGATGAATCAAAGCAAATACCATTTACCATTTTCAAAAGTAATAGATATTACCAATTGTTTTCTGTAATGTTCCAATTTTTCAACAGTGTTGAAAAGGCATTCGTGCAGAGTTTTAGACCTGATACATGTACTGTTGGAATCAAAGGTAGTGCAAGGAAATCTTTTTTTTTTTTTGCAGTACTGGGGATTGAACCCAGGGGCATTCTACCTCTGAGCTACACCCCCGGCCCTATTTTTTATACTTTATTTTGAAACCGGATCTCACGAAGTTGCGGAGGGCCTCACTAAGTAGCTGAGGCTGGCCGCGAACCCGGATCCTCCGGTGTCCGCCTCCCATGGCAAGGAAATCTTTGAATTGCCTTAATTCATTTAACCTTTTTTTTTTTTCTGGTACTGGGGATTGAACCCAGGGGCATTCTACTTCTGAGCTACACCCCACCCTTTTTATTTATTTATTTTTGTTTTTAAACAGCATCTCACTAATTTGTTGAAAGCATCATTGCTAAGGTTGATCTCAACCCTGTGACTGTCCTGTGTCGGCCTCCCAAGTACTAGGATTACATGTGTGTGCCACCATGCCTGGCCTTTAATTGATTTAAAATGAATATGTAAATAAAAATAATAGAGAACCTTATTATAGGTCAGCCTATGGATACAAGTCTATAGTAAACAACAACCTAAATGTTCATTCTACAGGTTCACAAAGTTATCTTTGACCCAAGAAGCAATTGTCAAGTTAAATTGGACAGAGAATGAGGTTTGATTATCCAGTGACCTATGGGAGTAGTGTCCCTCACTAGGGACTATGCTCATTGATGACAGTTTTTAAAGATGGGATAAAATAGCAGCACCACTTTAACAAACCTTTCATTGGAGACAAAGCTGAGCAATGTTGGTTGCCCAGTCCATTCTCCTACCTGTTCTGTCTCCATCCCCTGGACTCTCAGTTTACTTTACTCAAGTTACAACAATTCCTCCAGTTTATATTCCTAAACGAGTTGTCTAAGTGGAAGGAAAAAGCATCTGAGAAAATAGACTCCTCCTGACTCTAAGGGAAATTTTGGTTGAATAATTTCAGGCTAAATAAGCAAAACAGTTTTAAAAATGAACAGGGATGGGGGTGTATCTCACTAGTAGAATGCCTGATTAGCATATATAAGGCTCCGGATTTGATCCCCAGCATCAGGAATATTAAAATGAATGAATTAATAATAATAATAATAAACTCACTAGAAGGAGTTACAGAAAAGAAGAGATTATTTTAGGTAGCATTTGATTTTAAATTTTGTTGAATTTCAAAGAATTGTGGTTTCCATAACTTAAAAATAAAAAGAAAACTGTTAAAAGATAATGAAGAAAAATGAAAAGGAGTTAGGAGGGAGAGAAGGAGAAATAATTAATCCCAAAATGGAATAAAGGAAGTATATCTTGTAATAGAAAAGTAATTATAATTTTAAAGGCATTCAAAACAGAAAAGGAGAGAATTGACCCAGCAAGATCTGAATGAGTGGTGTGAAGTACAAAAATGATCAATTCACTCAGAATTCAGGTAAAGAGACAAATATAAAAACAATCAGGAGTATATTTTCTTTTTTGTGGAGGGAAGTGAACAGAGATACAAATTATCTTCCTACTTGTTAACTGGTTCTCCTTAAGAAAAAATTTCAAAATTGGAATAAGACAAATATTAAGGGATGGGGTGGGAGCAGGAAGCCTGGAATTTTCCTCTATTTGCAGATATAGAGAATTAAATAAGTGTCAGGCACAATTACTAGGGTAAGAGAAGTTTTAAACAAAAATCAAAACAAAAAACTAGACACATTTTTATAAAGGTCTTTAATTTGAAAGATAATAAATCTTATGAGAGTCTTTCCAAAATAAAGTTAAAAAAGAGAGCTGCTAAACATGAGTATGATTAGACCATTATCAAATACCATCTTTTCTTTAACTTTTATTATTTATATACTTTTATTGGTGCATTATAGTTTGACATCATAATATTGTTCATAATGATAGGAACATACATGCACATAGCACTTGGTGAGTTTTCTCCTGACTCCCTCCCTAACCCCCCTTCCCCAAACAGGATATTGAGATTGGCATCTGTATTCTCACATATGTACATAATGTCAATGGAAGTGATTCTTTCATTAATTCTCCCTCTTCTCACCCCCACCCTCCCCTAGACCACTTCCCTGGCTCCACTGGAGTTTCTCCTCCATTATCTCAACTCCCTTGCTTCTGCTTATGAGAGAAAACATATGACCCTTAAGTTTCTGTGACTGGTTAATCTTACTTAACGTAATGCCCTCCAGGTCCATCCATTTTCCTAAAAATGCCATGATTTTGTTCTTTTTGCTGAGTAGAATTCCATTGTGTATATATCCCATAGTTTTGTAATTCATTCATCTGTTGATGGATACCTAGGTTGGGACTAATGTCTAGAATATACAAAATACTTAAAAGACTTAACATTAAAAAAAAACCCAATCAAGAAATGAGTAATTGAACCAAATAGACACTTCACACACACAAAAAAGAAATACAAATGGTCAATAAATACATTAAAAATGTTCAACATCATTAGCAGTCAGGGAGATGTAAATCAAAACTACCCTGAGATTCCATCTAACCCCAATTATAATGGAAATCGCCAAGAAGTCAAATATATTGAGTATCAGAGGAAACACTGAAAGCAAAAAATAGTGGGACAACAAAAAATGAAAACACTCAAACATCTTAATAACTGTTGATCAAAGCACAGGAATGGGTAATTCACAAGAAAAATAAGATGGAAAGAAACTCAAACTTCCCAAATTGGGTCAGTGGTTCAAATACAGTGAAAATTAAAATAAAATGTTGCTATCTGCTAGATTTCATTACCATATTAATAATACTTAAGTCTATATAAGAATCTAGTGTATTAACAATGCCACGGACCATTATGTAATGGAAATTTGTTGTTAGGGTCACACAGATTTACCTACTTCTCCTTATAAAGATTAAACCTTGATTTTAGTTTGAGAATTCACTTCTCCATTCTCAGCCTGAAAATTTAAAGAGAACTGACAACCAACTAGCCCGCAGTGGTTCAGAGGTAGACACAGCCAGTGTTAAATCAGATGAGATTTAGTTCTAGAACTTCTCTTAGTAATCTCAAGGACACTGACCATCCCACTAGGTTTAGTGTAGCAGTGAAGTACATACAAAGCCACGAGTGATGGCTGGCTGGAGTGGGTGTTTGGCACAAGGAGACCCAGAATGGAGCCAACAAATCACAACAGGCAAAGCTGAGGGTGGCGTTGTTTTTATACAGAAAGAGGATGTATCTAAAGTAGATTCTGCCTCTAAACTGTTGAGTTACATAGCTAATAGATTCTCTAGTAAGTGTGTGTGTGTGTGTGTGTGTGTGTGTGTGTGTGTTTTATTGGCAACAAAATGGGTTTTAGCCAATATCTGTGATTGCCCTTAACACGGTGAATTAGTTGGCTATTACTATAATAAGTACCTGAGACAATTGACTTAAAAAGTAGAAAAGTTCATTATGGCCCACAGTTTTGGAGGTTTCAGGTCATGGAAGGTTGGCCCCTTTGCTTTGGGCTCCTGGTGAGGCAGAATAACATGGTGTGGAGCATGAGATGGAGCAATCTTCTCACCTGATAGCATCTGGGAAATTAAGGAGAGAAAAAGGAAGAGACTGGTCCTAGGATCCCATGTTTTTGGATTGAGTGCATTCCCCAAATTCCCCAAATTCCTCCCACTGGGCCCACCTCCAAAATCTTCCACCACCTCCCAATGGTGATGGAGAACATGTCTTTAATTCAATGCCCTTTGGGGAACACAAGATCCAAACTAGAGCACTCAAAGAGCAGAAGAACTTATCCCAAAATCTAAGGCTAGCAGGAAAGTGTGTGTGTGTGTGTGTGTGTGTGTGTGTGTGTGTGTGTGTGTGTGTGTGTGAGAGAGAGAGAGAGAGAGAGAGAGAGAGAGAGAGAGATTTATTATAAATTAAAATTGGGTTTGCTAAATGATGATATAACCTGAAAGTAGATAGTCAGAGGCATTTTTAAAACAGTGACATGAGAAATTCATGACTCATGATAAGATGCCAAAGGCAGCCTTTCAGATTTTATTAATCTAGACCTCTCCTTTCTCTACATGAAGTGACTAGTGTCATCCAGCCTTTCTCTCTTCAAGGTATACTTGGAGTTGTGGTAGCTTAAAGTTGAGCAACAGATTTTTCCAAAATTTATTTGTGCTTTATGAACACTTTCCCACAGAGATCTCCTGGAGTAGAACGTAACAGAACAGGATTTGGTGTTTTGATAAATACATTTGGTCCTGGTCACCTATGTCTATTCTCAGTTGTAATTGCTGACTAATGGTATTGTAGATGCTTTAATATTTTTATTTTATTCACTTAAGCATTCTACTTTTTCCAATTAATATGTTTAACTTTTGCAATAAAAATCTCATTAAATAGGGAGCAGTTAGAGAGATAGGATGAGAACCAAGATAATGTATCAGTAAGGAGATTCCCAAAGGCGAAACTCTTAAGAGACACTGATGAGATATTGAGATGTGAAAATCCTAGGCATATGCACTGGGTGGGAGGTTCGGAGAGCACAGATTTTCCCACAGAGGGATGTTCACTGTGGGGATTGATACAGCAAAGACCAAAGACTTGTAGGGAGTGGGAGAATATAAATGGGAACTTGGAGGTTTGAGTTAAAAAATGGTTGCAACAGTTCATATTTTATACTTGAGACTGGAGCATTAATAAATAGAAGCAATGGTTTTCTGAGAAGGTCCAGTGGAAGTTGAAGAGCAAGAAGTTTTAGGATGTTTAGTTCTCTGGGCTACCTTGTATTAATCTGCCCCCAAAATGGTCTGTTAAAAGAACATAACCTCTTAGCTAAACAGACTTCTACATTTTACAATTAAACAGGAAGAAAATTCATAAATGTATCAAGAATTCTTCCCCTGCTGAGGAAAACTTTAACCTTGAAAAAACATGGAAATTGGTTTCGTGAAGTTGAATTAATGCAGGTCAAGAGCATTTGAAATCCCTCACTGAAAAGAATAATAAAACTGCCAAGTGCAAACTATTCTTTATCCTTATTCTTTGAAAGATTCTTGGATGTGTCAGAAAAATAATTGCAGTAGTTAAAGCTACAAGTCCCCACAGGTTAGGGTGTGTTGTTATGCATTTTTAATTCACCAAATTGGCAAAAGAAACAAAACATTCATTACCTTAGTTATTCTCATCACTTTAAAATTATTCCTAAAAGATGTTTGTTTAAAGTTCTAAAAAAGGCAATGATATTATGGTCTTTCTCCCATTTTGTTAATTGAAGTAAGGCCTCGTTGACACTTGAAACCGCAAGGACATAAGAAATAACTTGCTATAATGGCCATAGGAAACAGATGTTTTGTTTTCATACTATTTTTTTAGCTAAATCATTATGATCTAATGAACAGAGCAAAATGAGACAAAAGAATTCCTTAAACTTAGACATATGAATTTATTTATCGAAGACTATTGCTAGTCTCAAGCAGAATGGCAACTTAAAATAAGCAGATTGAGAACTTTAAAATTAAATTGTATTAAAATTCCACGAATGTAGGGAAATAGCTTTTATGAGGAAAATCACTACTTTTAAGGTCAGCTGAAGCAAAAGCAGTTTTGATTTGCTAAAATTAAAATTAAGATGTAATCTTTGAGCATGAGCATACCAGTTTCATTGCCAATCCAATACCCTATTGGTCTAATGAACTTGTTTCCCTTATGACTTTAAGTTTTTTATGAGGCAAAATTCACATATTACAGTGAAAAATTTATTAGTATTCGGCACATTCAAAATGTGCAGACACCTCCTCTATCTAGTCACAAAATGTTTTCATAACTACAAAGGGACCCTATACCCTAAGCAGTTAGTTCTTATTCTCCCCTGCTCATAGTCTTGCAACTGCCTATGTTCTCTCGCCATGGATTGCCTATTAACCAGCATGCTGAACCCAGGACCAGAATATCTTGCAGTGTGGTTCTCAAACTGTAGTAGGTATCAGTATCAGAGATACAGAATAATGTTTACTAAAAGGCAAATTATTCAGTCTCACGATCAAAAACTCTGAAGTAAGGAAATAGATAAAATGCAGGCATCTGAATATTAACTAATAAATAAGTATATTGTCTTCTTGGTAGTTCATAGCCAAACTCTGAAACCTTTTGTTTCAGTCAGGCATGGTGGCACACTCCTGTAATCCCAGTACTTTAGGAAGCTGAGATAGGAGGATCACAGGTTCAAGGCCAGCCTCAGCAACTTAACAAAACTCTTAGTAGCCTAGAGAGACTGTTCAAAAAACAAAAACTTTTAAAAAGGCCTAGGAGTGTAATTCAGAGGCAGTATGCCACTGGGTTCAATCCCTAGTACCACAAAACAAAACAAAACAAAACAAACAAACAATCACAAGAAAACTTTAATTAGTAGATTTGTTTTGTATTGCTCTTAATTTGTATTTTTTCTCTAACTAGTTGCAAGTCCATATTTCAAATGTGCTACAAATTTGTTTTGTTTCTTACCTACTGCCATGAGGAGGGAATAGCCACTCTATCTTAATTGAGCATATACTTACTTGTTCACCAAATACCTATAGATTCTCAATATTTCCTACACCAATATATCTTATTTGTTTTTCAAAGCATTAAATTGAAATGCTTGTTTAATACATTAATTCTTTTTTATTTTTCCATATTTACAGCATCTCTCTGTATGCATACAGAAAATTTTTGGTCATGTAATCATGGAATAAGCACAGTTTTTATTCTTTAGTTTTTATTTAACATTGATTAAAAGAAGATTTTCTATCTATATAATAATCTAGCACATTGTACATTTTATTTAGGAATGTGTCTGCAATTTTTTTCCTTTTTTTAAATAAAAGCCTTTTCTCATTTTTCTTTCCTGTCTTCTTATTTATTTTTCTATTTTTAATAAAATATATTTTTAGGGCTGTTCTAGGCTCACAGAAAAATTGAGAGGAAGGTCACAGAGATTTCATATGTTCTCTTTACCCCTGGCACCCCCCAACACACACACATAAAATCTGACTCAATATCAAAGTTCCCAACCAAAGTGGTACATTTGCTACAACTGATGAACCTACACTGACACTTCATGCTCACACAACATCCATAGTTTACATTTTAGTGGTGTACATTTCATGGGTGTAGACAAATGTACATGACATTTATTCATCATTACAGTATCATACGGAGTAGTTTCACTCTCTTAAACATCTGTGCTCTGCCTATTCATGATCCCACCCTTGCTGACTCCTGGTAACCATTGATCTTTCACTATCTCTATAGTTTTGCTTCTTCTAGAATGTTACTTGGTTAGAATCACACAGTATATTCCTCTTTTAGATTGGCTTCTTTCACATAGCACTAATGCATTTAAATTTCTTCCATTGCTTTTTATGACTTGATACTTGTTTCCTTATAACACTGAATAATTTTCCACTGCATGGATATACCACAGTTCCAATACCCCGTCACCTAACAGGCACCGTGGTTGCTTCCAAGGTTGGGCAATTACAAATAAAGATACTAAAAACACTCATGTGCAGGTTTGTATGTGGATATGTTTTCAATCCCTTTGAGTCATATGACTACAGGATTGTATGGTGAGAGTATGATTACTTTTTTTTTATGATTACTTTTATAAGAAAACGCCAAAGTGACTTCCAAAGTGTACCATTTTGCAATTCCACCATCAATGAATGAGCATTCCTGTTGCTCCACACTCTTGCCATCATCTGGCATTGTCAGGATTCTGGATTTTGGCCATTCTAATAGGTGTAGGTGATATCATATCATTGCTTCAATTATGATACGGAGCAGCTTTTCATATGCTATGTGCCATCTCTATAGCTTCTTTTCCTGAAGTATTTGTTAAGGTCTTTGAAACATTTTTTTAAATTGGGTTCTTTATTTTCTTATTCTTAAGCTTTCAAGCTTTTTTGTAAATTTGAGTAGCAGTCCTTTATCATATATGTCATTTGCAAACATTTTCTCCAATCTTATCTTCTCATTCTTTTGATATTATATTTCACAGAGTGAAAGTTTTTAATTTAAATTTTAATGTCCTGGGGACTTTTTTATAGCAGCATAGGTAGATCTATTTCATTCATTTTGGTGGTTGAACTGTTTTATATGTATGTATCATAAATTAGTCTTTATTCAGCTTTTCACTTGAAATTGAAAGGAATTCTTAAAAATTAAGTTGTTTCCTAAATTTACAGCAAATAATAACCAGAAGTAAAGAGGAAAGTATATGTCTAATAACCCAAGGTTAGTGTATTAATCAAATCTGTTGAAAAATAATACATTTATTTTATTGAAGTGATAATCCAGTTATAAAGAAAAAGATTGACACAATCAATTCTTGTATAAATCGGTTTTTATAAAAAAAAAGTTTAATGATATTTTGGAAAATAGAAACATTATAAGAATAAGTCCTATATGCTATTTAAAAGACTAATGGCATTTGGGCAATATTATATTAAATATTTAAGTAAATGAATTATGCCTAGACTATTTATATGACTCAGTGACATTTATAAGAAATTTGAATTCCCAAATTCAATGGACAAAATGCATTTCCCAAAAGAAAAGATACTTATGGTAAACACACATTAACTTTAGTAACAATGAAAATACAAATTAAATTATGGCAGACCAACATCAAGAAAAACTATACAGCCAATAAATATGATTAATGTAATACTCAGAAACAATAGAAACCTTTATGACACCATGTGAAGAAACTGCATACAAAACAGCAATCATCCCATGATAACAAATAATTACATATGTATGCATACAAGATCCAAGAACTAAAATACAAAAACAAAAATAGTTGTTTTTGATATTTTAGTTGTGTATAGTTATTTTACATCCTTAAATATTGATATTGCTTTATTCTTGTTTTTAAAAATAAATAAATGTAATACTGGTTAGGGAGATGGTTAGGGTGTGAGGGTGAAGTTCTCATGATTGAAATTAGTGCCCTCATAGAAGAGGTGCGAGGGGTGTTGTTTGCTGCTTCCACCATGTAAAGACACAGCAAGAAGATTCCATTTATGAACCAAGGTACTGGCTCTCAAAAGACACCAAATCTAGAGCAGCTTGACTGTGGACTTTCCAACCTTGGGAACCATGGTAAATAATTTCTGTTCTTTATAGGCCCCCACTCAGTGAATGGTGTCTTGTTATGGCGGCCTTAATGGACTAAGATGACTTGCAATTCACCTTAGTAGCCTCAACACCCCACAGAGAGCTAATCTACAAAATAAGCAAAAGATATGGGTGCCAAACCTGTAAACCTGTAAACCAACACACTTTTCATTTATTTTAAGATGAATTCCTTAGTCTTTAAGTCCCTGAAAGACATGGGAATATTTATTGCTTCTCAGAGGCTAAAAGAGGTCTGGGTGACTTATATTTCTGCAAAACCTCTGAGTATTAGTAGAAAGTGGAGAAAAACAAAAACAGAGGCAATAAGTGCTATCTAATGTGTTATTTTACTAGAGATTCCATAACAAAATACCATGGGATGAGTGGATTAGATAATAGAAATTTATTTCTCACAGTTCTGGAAGCTGGGAGTCCAAGATCAAGGTGTCTGTAGGTTGGCTTCTTGTCTTGTTTTTTCTGTGTGCTCACATGGCCTTTCCTCTGAGTGCCCTAATCCAGGAGTTTCTTTTTCTTAGAAACCATTGTATTGGATTAGGACCTCACCCTTACAATCTCATTTAAGCTTACTTACTTCTCTTAATGCCTACCTACAAATGGAATCACACTGGGGTAAGGGCTTCAAAGGATGAATTTGAGAGGAACACAATTTCATCTTTAAAATACAGTGTATTTTAATGATTGTAGTTAATTATCACTTTTAACACACTTTTAATAAAATACAATAAATTTTTATCATAACTTCATGTGAAGATAATATCAAAAGTTAGCATTTTAGAATCTTCACGAATACAAGTCTAATCCAAATGACCATACCAACTCTTCTCTCTCCCTGCAACAGCCCTGACTGAGTGGCATTTGGCTTCTTTAGTTGCCATTAAAGAGGACAGATGATCTACCCAGGAAGTGCACAGGAGTTTGCACCTTTTGGAGAAACTTGGATAATGGGAAACAGAAGAAGGGAGGGAGCTGAGTAGATAATTTGCCTCTGTGTCTCTTTGGTGAATTATATTTCAATGTGCTTCCTGTTTGAAATTCTTTCCAAGGTCTTAGCTGTTGAACTCAACTCCTTAGCGACTGTACTCCCTGTGGCTGAACTATAGCAAGCACAATAATACAGTGCACTATTTCCTTCCATTCTTTTGTCTAAAAGCATCGGCCAGTACAGTTAGGCTGTGGAATAGTTTAGTTTGTTGTTTCAGGAAGTGTCATGGATAGGATGAGGATTTGCATAATAATATGGAGCTTTTCCAGTTTATATTGAGAACCTTCCAAAGATGACAGTTATTCTTTAATGAGTCGAAATGATATCAACATTTTGGAGCTACAATATTTTAAATGATTTAAAACTATAGTATAAAGCATAAATCGTGAATGGTCTTATTATAAAGATTAAGAGTCATTAAAGACAAAGGTATATGTTTACCAAATTAACATTCATGACATTAATTTCATTTTAATTATGTTATTCTTCAGTTTGATGAGATCAATTTTCCTGGATTTCTCTGAAGGATTATTTCTATATACAATTTCATATACATGTAGGTTTGCTATATTTTGTAGAAGTATCAACAGAGGGTTGGTTGTCTTTTCTAGAAACTGGTAAATTCGGTTAACATGATTTATGATATATTTTATTTTTAGTAAATGTCTATATATGAAAATTCAGTTCATTAGAGTAAAGATATTAGAGTGCATTCAGTCATATCACAGCTATTTTTTAAAACATTCCCCTTTACCTTTCTCATGTTATCTGCTAATATGGGGAAAGAAAAAGATACATGTTCTCTGCCTTCAATTTTATATGATGTGGTTGAAGAGATAAGAGATTTTAAATAAATAATTCAGTATGGATAATGTCAAGGACCTGTCTTATCCTGTTTTCTGTTGTTCATTACACAATGCCATAGACTGGGTGTGTTAACAAAAGCAAGAGGTTCATGTTGGCTCTCGTGTTGTCTTTCTTGCTGGCAGAGTCTTGAGGTGGGGCAGGGCATTGCATAACCAGGACCATTGTTACAGGGATCTTGCCAAACTGGTTTTATAGTAGACTCATTCTCCAGTTAATCCACTAAAACATTGATCTATTGAATGAATCGATAGCTTCATTCACTTATGAGGGCAAAGTTCTAATCACCTCTTAAAATTAATTTGCTCCCACCTCTTAATTTCTCATAATAGAAAATAAGTTGCAGCATGAGTTTTGGAGTAGACAAACCACACTCAGACTATAGCAGGGCCACCAAAGACGTGCTGATATATTGTTATGGAACTCAAAAGAAGAAGACTGTTTGTTTTTCTGAAATGGATCACTTTGCTTTTTAATGTTTATATTCTAAAATATTTTTGTTATGTTTTGAACAAGTTTGTAAATGAGTACCTTAAGAAAGTTTCCCTCTTTCAAATAAATATCTATAAGTAATTAATTTCATTTATTGTCACTATTAATTTAGCTTAATAATTATTGATAACATTAATGATTATGATTAAGGAACATAAGCACATAAAATTAAGTGATAAGAACCAGATAATTATCTCTGAAGTGATTCTAGTAAAAGCATATTGGACAATTTTCAGCAAATTGTTTTATGTTAGTTATACATTTCTATATCTCTTGTTTAGACATGCAAGTGGCATTTCTAATAATTTCTAAGACCAATAATTGACTAGTTATTATCTATAACTATGTAATTATACAGATATAATAATTACAGGTCTATCTCTACTTCATAAAAAATATGTTCTTAACCATTACAATTAATATCATAGGACTTTACCTCCTTTTGCCATTTTGACATAAAATAAATGATGCATTTTCTTCACTGCCATATGACTCCTGGACAAATTGTTTATAGATTGTGGTATATCATGTTTTAAAATTTCCATTAATACTTGGAATTATTGTTACTGGCAGTTCATCCTGTGTGTTATTTTGGTCTTATGGTACAGATTTAAAAAGTTTAAGAACATTAAAAAAACATTTTTTAAAACCTAAAACTCTTGATATTTCTCCTGGGGTTTTCCAACCACTTTTTATTTCACTATTTTTTACTTATGTAATTTTCTTTTCCTCTTTTTCCAACAGAGACTATCCCTGAGAGAAATACAAATTTCATACATATTAGAAAAATTGGTTTCTCTAGCAGCAGAAACTCTGCAAGAACATTTATAAAGGCCACTCCTTTTGCCTTAATTTTTCTTTGTGCATTTCCCGAGAATGACTCACATGTTCCATTTGTGAAGTGTCTTATGTTAAAGTGACAAGTTGTGTCAGTATTTACTTCAATTGGTAAAAGAAGAATGTGGACAAATAAACCCTATATATCTCTTTTCTTTGGTGAAAACATAATTTACCTCAAGTCCCCTGAAGTCTGCAAGTAAACCATGAGATCAGTTAGAAATCACTTTGAAATAGGACTTTTACTTACCACATGGTAGTGGCTGCTGAAGTCTGAGGGTGAGGCAGAAGAACAGAGAAAAATGTTACTAGACACCACAAGACTCAAATTGCTAAAACTGACCCAAGAAGAATTCAAAATCCAAACTAGACCTATAAAAAGAAAAGTAGTTGAATTAATAATATGTCCTGCAAAGAAAAGCTAATGTCTAAATATTTTTTGCTGGTGAACTCTATCTTTGGAATGGAGTTGGTTGGATAATGGGCTGTTACCCTTTTTATAAGCCTTTAGAGGTTATTAAAATATAAAATGTATACAGTTTGCTCAAGAAACTAACTGATGATTAGGTAGTTGTACATGTTTGTTTTCGTTAGTGGAGGGGATGAGATAGGCCTGGTAGTAAAAGAAAATTGTGAGAATATACATAAACATGGGGGGGAGCATGCTAAGTTCCTGAGAGTCTTGCTAAGTTGCTGAGGCTGACCTTGAACCTGTGATCCTCCTGTCTCAACCTCACTAGTACTGGGATTACAGGCCTGTGCCACCACGCCCAGCCATATTTACTTTAATTATGTCAATAATTTGTTTTGGGGTTGATTTTATAAATTGTGTATCACACTGATCTTTGTTTTCCTTATTTATCCTTCATATTTTGGTTAGTTTAGCAATCATTGTTTTTTATTACATACTTTTGTTCTTATATAGCAATAAATTCTAGTTTTCCTTGTGGATAAAAAGTGTTATGCAAAAAGAAGTGAAAAATAAATAACATCTATATGGCATTTATTTTAAATTAAGTTGTAAAAGGTGGACACTATTTCTAAATCTTTATTTTTTGAATAAGCTTTATGTGTTCCAGCCAGATTTTTGCATGCTTAGGGCTAAGTGTGAACCAATTTGGATCAACACTTAACTCCTTTACCCATATTTTCCTTTATAGTACTCCCTTGCTGTTAAATTCAGTCTCCATCTGCTCTGTACTCTCATTCACACAGATGACCATGGTTGGAGGAGCACACATGCATACTGTACTAAGTCAGATTTCCATTGTTGTGACCAAAATACCTGACATGAATAACTT
>PVJS01008708.1:34095-46358 GCA_004027185.1 Glis glis
GGAGAGGAGAGGAGAGGAGAGGAGAGGAGAGGAGAGGAGAGGAGAGGAAGAGGCCAGGAACAGATACAGTCCTCAAGACCATGCTCCTGGCGACCCACCTCCTCCAGCCATGTCACACCACTGAGTCTTGCTGCATGGGAACCATGGGAAACCAGGCTACTGATATATGAGCTTCGGGGGGGCATTCCAAACCATAACACACACCAGCTGGCCTCACTTTTAGTTTACCATACTATCTTTCAGAACCTCTTATGCTGTCCAACTGTCATATTGTATTTTTCTAGACTCATTCATTCTCCTAATTAGCTATTTTTACATTTTTTTGTTTTCTCAAATCTTCTATGTCTCTTTCTTCATCCTCACTCTCAATTGATAAGCTTAGCTTCTATTTTACTGAGAAGCAAGAAACTATTAGAGACCATCCACAGCTCATGCTACCATAGCTACTCACTTACTGTATCTGTGCATGTTCTCCTTCTTCAGTGCTCCTGCAGTAAATGTGCAGTTCTCACATGTAGCATAGAACCACACCTCTGTCTGTCACTCAAGTCCTAACCCATTTTTCTACTTCAGGAGATTGTGGCAACTATCCTTCCCTCTGTCAGACACATCATCATTTTTCTCTACATTTCTTCTATCTCATCAAAGATACATGCTATTTTCCTCCCAGAGGAAAATAAATTTATTCACTCATCACCTCTTCTAATCACCACCCTATTTCATTCCTTTCATTTACAGCAAAACACTTCCCAGAGATAATTTCTACTTGTCTGCAATTTCTCTCATCCTATTTTCTTTGGAACCTTCATCTTTCATGCTTTTCACTCAAGCCTGCCCATGACAACTGGTCTTGACTTGGCCTTCAGTGACAGTACACTACTATATCAATTCTAGGACCTCAGTTGAAGAATTGAATTTAACAGTCAAGGGAATACCATAAAGCAAAATTGAGGCAAAGGAGTTAAGAGTTGATGCAAATTAGTTCATACTTAGCCCAAAGCACTCAGAAATCTGGCTGGACCTCATCAGCACCATGGGGCACAGCTAATCCCTTCTGGCCCTCCAGGAAACCACACCACACTTTCTGGTCACTTTCTACATGAAAAGTCGCATTACTTTCTCCACATGTACCAAATTTTTTTTTTTTTTTTTTTTTTTTTGCGGTACCGGGGATTGAACCCAGAGGCGTTCTACCTCCGAACTACACCCCCGGCCCTATTTTTTATACTTTATTTTGAAACCGGGTCTCACTAAGTTGCGGAGGGCCTCACTAAGTAGAGAGAGAGAGAGAGAGAGACAGGGAGAGAGAGAGAGAGAGAGAGAGAGCGAGCTGAGGCTGGCCGTGAACCCAGATCCTCTGGTCTCTGCCTCCCAAAGTACTGGGATTACAAGCGTGCGCCACCACGCCCGGCCCAAATTTTTTGAAGTTCCTTTGTTCACAGAGCTCAGTCCTCATGTTTCACTTTTTTTTTTTTACTTAAAACTCCTTCCCTAAGTCTTGATCTCATGATTTTAATTGTATTAATATGCTGATGATGATAGCCATGTGTAATCTCTGTACTTTTGAGGCTGAGACAGGAGGATCACAGGTTCGAGGTCAGAAACTTAGTGAAACCCTCATCAACTTAGGTAAGACCCTATTTCGAAAAATAAATAAAAAATAAAATAGAGCTGGGGTGTGGCTCAGAGGTAGAATCCTGAGACTCTGTTTCAAAAAATAAATAAATAAAATTAAATAGGACTAGGTGTGTGGCTCAGAGGTAGGACGCCTTTGGGTTCAATCCCTAGGACACATACACACACACACACACACACACACACACACACACACACCCCATGCTAATGAAATTCAAATATACATCACCATCAAATATTGGAAACAATTTACTAGGGATCCAAACTCAGTGTATCCCAAACTGAACTACCCCCAAAACTGGCTGCTCCTGTTCCTTTACCAGCCCAGTGAATGTTCACACCACTTTTTTAGTTTCTCAGTTAAAAAATGTTGAATTCATTTTTGACTCTTGCTTCTCACATCTAGTTCAGAAGCAAATTGAACTACATTCAGATTCTGTTTCTGCCACAGTTGTTTTTCTTATTTTAGCTGTCATCTTATTCTTGAATGTGTGCAATAGTTTGTTGTTGGCTACTCTCCGTGGCTTTCCTCCTCTTTGTTCTTTTCTCACTTCAGGAGACAGGATAATCCTGGTAAAACATTATATTATTCTTCTGTTCCAACCCTTTCAGAGCTTTACTGATTTTCAGGATAAATCCTAAAGTCCTTACACATTTTTATATATTACATTTGAGGCTTTTTTTTTTTTACAATTTTCCTTCTTGTTTACTCAATTCTAATTGCACAAGCCTCTTGGTTGACCCTCCAAATAACAAATGTCACACTCGATTTAGGATATTTGCACATGTTCCAAATGCCTAGAACTTTTCCCCTAGATAGACTCCTTGTTCATTTTCTTCAAATTTCTACTCAAATACAACTCTCTTTGTGATGCAGTCTCTGTTTTCATTAAGTTTGGAGTTTCCATCGCACTTCTTTGCTTTACTTCTTCATGGCGCTCATCACCATTTAGTATATCATAGATTTTATTTATTTTATCATGACCTCTTTACACTCTGAAGTGAATTCCAGGGAACTATGTATTTTTATTTCTTTTGTTTATTAAAATACCAGTGGCTAGAATAGTGTCTGGCACATCTAGTTGTTTAGCAAGTATTTAGTTGAGTGTGTGGATGGAGTCTACAGTGGCATTTAAATAACATCAATGTTCCCTTCCAGTTCTAGCTCACTCATTTAAAACATGCTTAGAACCTCCTAAACTCAATACAGGGTTATAACCATAAATATTATAGATTCTTTACCTTTAAGGAACAATCATATTAGAAATAATTCTAAAAGGATAATTATTACAACAGAGTGGAGAATTCTAATAAAGGGGCAAATATTTGATGAAATCTATCAGGATGATCTTGAAAAATATATAAAACATAAATGAGAAGCTAGCAATACAGGAGAGATGGCTGAGGTAGTGGGAGCAGCAGGACCAGGACTCTGGGGTTGGAAGGGTATGAGATGTTCAAAGGCTGCTTCTGTGCAGTGAAGTGGAAAATAATAGTTACCTAGGGCAGCGGGAGTGTTCAGCATTTTTATGAAATCTTTGTGCTTCATTCTATTTTGGCATAGGAGTGTTTTGAAAAATTCAGAATTGAGCCGATAAGCCTTTCAAAATATTGAAGATTCAAACCCCAAATATTCCAATTTTTTTCCTAGTAAGAAAAGTTTTATTTCAAAGCTAAAAGATATCAGAAAAAAACTACCATAAATATCCTTTCCCAGCCTTGCTAAAGAAGTTAATTTTTTATTAAAATGCCCCATATAAGTACATATGTATATATATTCTATATCAAGTTCAAAATTTGTATAAAATTTAAGACAGAATTACTAACAGCTAGATCTTTAATAAACATGTTTAGGCCGGGCGTGGTGGTGCACGCTTGTAATCCCAGTACTTTGGGAGGCGGAGACCAGAGGATCCAGGTTCGCGGCCAGCCTCAGCTCTCTCTCTCTCTCTCTTTCTCTCTCTCTCTCTCCCTGTCTCTCTCTCTCTCTATCTAGTGAGGCCCTCTGCAACTTCGTGAGACCCGGTTTCAAAATAAAGTACAAAAAAATAGGGCCGGGGATGTAGCGCGGAGGTAGAATGCCCCTGCGTTCAATCCCCATACTGCAAAAAAAATAAATAAATAAAAAAAAACATGTTTAGGTGATGAAATCTATGAAAGAAATGATAAAAAAATGTCTTTCTGGTCTCTAAACTAGGACTTGCTAATTATTGCTTATTGAAAAACCATCTCCTGCCAGGGGTTCAGTGTCTTCTCCATAATTCAGGGTTGTGAATGTGATGGATCGGGAGGTGGGGTCTTTAAAACATGTGACAAGTCCATGAGGGCTGCTTCCTTGTGGATGGGATAGGACCCTCATGAAAGATGCTTCCTGCAGCACTGGGCTCTAGCTTTGCTCTTGCTCCCTCTGCCACATGAGGGTACACCACAAGGCCCTCGTGAGACCAGCTGCTGGTGCCTTGAACTTGACGTTGGCATCCAGAACTGTAAATGAAATAAAAATATAGCAATAGCTACCAGAGCTTTGAAGATATGAAAATATTAAGTTCTGTTTTATGATACCTGCAGCAACTGTAGTGGGATATGAAAAGTATCTTTGATTTATAATGATGATAATGTCACACATACTGTCACCAATATAGTTCATAATTTACCTCTTTAATGGAAGGGAATGCTAAATTGCAGTTACATTCTAGTGAAAATAATGCTTCAATGTTTCCCAACTAGGCTCACAGATCCAGAATTCTATTCACAGAACCCTTGGTTCCCATAAACCTCTGGTTAAGAATTTCTGTTTGAGGCATTGAAAAAATTCACATAGCTTAACCTTTGTCCAGGAACTATCTAGGTCTCAGCCAACAACAAAGAGAAAAAGAGCAGGATTCAATCATGGAACTCCACCCTAATGAACTTGTCTTATCCCAATCACCTTCCAAAGGACTTACAATGGGGATTAAATTTCAACACATGAATCATAACGGACACACACTCAAACCATGTTCAAACTATAGTAGTCAGAGTTCCCCAGAAAAACAGAACCAAAAGCAGTTTAGATAGATAGATAGAAGATAGATGATAGATAGATAGAGATAGATAGATAGATAGATAGATGATTGATAGATGATAGATAGAGATAGGAGATTTATCACAGGAATTGACTCATGTGGTTATAGAGGCTGAGAAGTCCTACAACCTGGCATCTGAAAGTTGGAGAACTAAGAAGCCAGTGGTGTAATTTGGTCCCAGTCTGAAGGCTTGGGACTGGGGGTGGAGCCGGGAATGATGTACCACCTGTTCTGAAGTTGGAAGCTTGAAAACCAGTAGCCCACCTGTCTGAGGGCAGAAGATGGATGTCTCAGCTTAACAGAAGCAAATTTGCCCTTTCTCCACCTCTTTCTTCAGGACCTCAAAGGATTACATGGTGCCTCCTCATTGCTGAAGGTAATCTTCTTTACTCAGTTTACCAAATCAAATGCTAAGTTATTTCAGACAGCTTCACAGACATACCCAGAAATAACATTTTACTAGTTATCTAGGCATCTCTTAGCCTAGTCAAGTTCACACATAAAACCAGTCATCACACATTCTATTGGTGAGAAGTTAATTAACTATTAGATTAACCATCAAGAAGGGTTGGGAAATATCATCTAGAAAGGCAGTATTATGCATAGCTACAGTTCTATTTCTATGAAGAAAAGAAAGGAAAAAACCCCAACACATTTGATTCCATTCTAATACCCTAAGTTAAGGAAGAATGATATGTCTACTAATTGGCTAAGACTATACTGTTAGTATGGTAAAATTTAATTGCATGTTTTTGTGTCTACTGAAAAACACAAACCTGTGTTTCTGTACCAATATAATTCACATCCTTTAGATATCAGAAGTCTCTGTGATGCATTAACTAGATGCATTTTTAGCTTCTGGGGCCACACATAAGCTATAGATCTACATACCTCTGGCTGTTGTGGTATCACATGGACAGGCAGCAAACACTGCATGAGGGGCTGAACACCATGGAATGATAGATCCTGTCTCTCATAGAGAAATGAGGCAAAAATAAGTAAGTAAATAAATAAACAAATAAAACCCTACATTGAATTCTTCAACTATTAAATGCTATGAATTCTGTAGTTTGGGCATAAATGTAATATGGAAAGTAACACATTATTTTAAAATATAATTCATATTTTCATGTATATTAAAACAATTTTACTATGAATTAACAGATTACCAAATGTTCTTTCCTCAGACCACAAAAGTTTTATCCTATTCTAAGGAAATGTTAAGTATCTATATTTCCAGGCATGGTGGTGCACACCTGTAACCCCAGCTACTCGGGAGACTGAGGCAGGAGAATCACAAGAACAGACTTGGCAACTTAGGGGGATCCTGCCTGAAGAAAAAAAAAATTACGAAAGGGCTGGGGATGTGGCTCAGTTATAGAGTCCATTCCAGCCTGTGCAAGGCCCTGGATTCAATCGCCAATACTGGAAAAAAAAAAGGATACTTACAAAAATTAAGTAATAAATATTTGGTAGGAGTATAGTTTGTAATTTGAAAAGAAAGAGAAGACATATGAATATAAATAAATAAATCTAAATTAGTATATACAAATGAATGAAATAGAGAAAATGCTGGAATTTATTAAAGGGCTGATAAGAAAACAAAATATTAAAGAGAGAGATTTCGATAGAAAGATTTTTAAGTTCTTTTCCAGTTAATCTCTATATCCAAGTAAATTTTAATCAGAATCACATGATTTTTCATATAATTCATCTGGAATAATGAAGGACCTAAAGAGTCAATACACTTTTGAAGAAGGCAGTGTATGCTAAAGTTAGTATATGTCAGCTTATCCTACCAAATATCAGGGTATCTTGTTTTTCTTTTTTTCCTTTTATTTATTTATTTCTTTTGTGTGTGTGTATGTGTTACCTTGGATTGAACTCAGGGACATTTTATCTCTAAGCTATACCCCCAGACTTTTTTGTTTTTATTTTTTTGCTTTGAAACAGGGTCTCACTAGGTTGCTGAGAGTATCAGCTATGTTGCTGAGGCTGTCTTGGAAGCATTGGTAAGTGAAAGTTGTTAAAGTACATGCAATAGAAGATTCCTTTATATGGATCCCAAAGAAGTCAACTCTTTACTCTCTTATCCTTGAAAATCAGTCCATGTGGCTAATTCACAGCAGCAGCATCCAGCTTTCTTTAGGCTGAATTAGTAATCTCAAATAAAAATTTTTAAAGCATTTTTGTTATTTGAGACAATAAATGTCAAAAGAACAGCACTAACAAAATAAATATCGGGAGTTAAATGTTAAGGCAGTGGGTGGATTGTGCTTACATAGAAGGAATTCAGTACAGAAATTTGCAAATTTGCTAAAAGACATCATGCATATGATTGAACACTCAGAGTGATCCCTCTCTCCTGTCTTATGTCACTACTGTCAGGACAGCCCTGGGCTCAAGGATGGATGAAGTGGATCCTCTAGAGACAGGCCTGGGCCCACTGAGGCCGTGGGAGTTTCTAGAGGCCAGGTCCTCAGGCAAAGAACAGGACAAATTGCAGGACATGCACACAATTCACATGGAACACACTTCAGACGAGAAGAAACAAATGGGTCAGAAAAACAAAACAGAGCCAGGCATGGTGGCACACGCCTGTAATTCTAATACTTGGGAGGCTAAGACAGGAGGATCACTTGTTTGCGGCCAGCCTTAGCAACTTAGTGAGACCCCGTTTCAAAATAAAAAATAAAATAGACTGGGGGTGTAGCTCAGAGGCAGAATGCCACTGGGTTCAATCCCCAGTATCACACCAAAAACAAACAAAACAAAACAAAACAAAACAAAACAAAACAAAACAAAAAACAGTGGGCAGGAAGATGCGCATTTAGGAAGAACAAGCTATCCAGTCAAAGGCAAAGGGCAATGAAAATCTTGTAAAATAAGATAATATTATACAATAAAGAAAGATGGCAGTCAGGGGTAGATTAGTGTACCTTGAATCTCTCCTATCTGTAAACCATTGTGTTTGAAGGCTTATTTATATTTATTTATTTATTTATTTATTTATTGCCTCAGTATCCATGAGGACAAGGGATAAAGCAGACTCATTTCTAAGTGTTGTGGATAATCTGGCAAATAGTCATCCTAGCTATTATTATGGCTGCCGATGGCACACAGGGAGGCAAGGGAAGGCGTTCAAATCTCAGGTGAGCTCTGCAGATGCCTGATGCTGCCTGGTGTCCTGTCGCACTTTGACTGTGATGAGCTTCTCCTCCTGGATAAGTTTATTATTCAGATAAGGAAAACATCCAAAGGCCCGTGCAAAATGGAGTGTGCCAGTGGATTGTAGCCATAAAATGGTTGTAGTTCATATTAAATTCCATGGGCTTTTAGATGTTTTTAAATAATAATTTTTATAATTTAAAGCAGGCATATGGAATAAGTCTAAACATATAATAGCTACAATATGCCAGGCATATATATAGTATGTGATATATATTTTATATGTATATATAATATATGCATAAATATAACATAGTAAATTTATAAATACATAGATATTATATATTATATTTATCTATATATTATATGTTTATCTATTTATTATATATGCTTAAACAGTTGTATAGTATACATTATATATAATACATATATATGTAATTATATTTGTCATATACAGTAGTCCCTAGTTATCCATGGGGGATATGTTCTGTCTGAAAATGTGCAGAGTACCAACCCTAATATATGCTGATTTTACCTATATGTACATACCTATGATGAAGTTTAATTTATACATTAGTCATAAAGAATAATAACAGTAGCTAATGATATGATACAACCATTATAAGTATGTACTGTAATATAATTGCCAGCATCACTACTCTTGTGCTTCAGGGACACTTTTCAGTAAAGTAAAGGTTATACAACTATGGGCACTGCCATACTGTAACACTGTCTCTGATAACTAAGATGACTACTAAGTGTCTAACAGGTGGGTAGTATACATAGTATGGATAAACTGGAAAAAGGGGCAAGTCCTGGCTCAAGCCAGGCAGAGCAGGATGGCATGAGATTTCATTATACTACTCAGAATGATGCAAAATTTAAAACTTATGAATTATTTATTTCTGGAATTTTCCACTTGATATTTCTAGTTGGTGACTGACTACAAATAACTGACACCATGGGACGCAAAACCATGAATAGGAGTACTGTTCTATTTGAGTATATAATATCCAATATAATATCCATGAGAATAGTCATCCCTCAGTATCTGTGGGAGACTGAGTCCAGGAAGCCCCAGGGATACCAGTATCTTCAGATGCTCACATTCTTTATGTAAAAAGGACACAGTATTTGCATATAATCTACATGCTCCCTTCAAATATTTTGATCCATGATTGGCTTTATCTACAAATGTGGAACTCATGGATTCATGGGTATACAGGGCCAACTGTGTGTGTGTGTAAAATATATATTCATCTAACACAACTCCCATCAAGGCAGGTACTATTATTATTCATATTTTACAATGAGCCTGAGAGGACAAATTGAAACTCAGAGTTATTTTAGAGTCTAGAACATCTAACCACTGTTTCAAAAATAAGGAGTCCTCTGCTAGTTAGTTAAGCTACTCTATTTCATATGGACTGAATGCGTTTTCATAATCACTGCTATGAAGCTATAAGAGCTACTTGAAATGTGCAGGTTTTCTTCATCAGAAACCATGCACACTCATTTTTAATAATTCAGCAAATATTTTCTGAATTCCTGTCATTTGTAATACTCTCTTCACTGCAGTTTATTTAGAATTAAATTGAAGTCTCTGATCATTACCATGCATATTGACTGAAGTAATTACTAAAGACATTTCTTCAGAAGTGATTGGACCATGACAGCTTTCAAATGACTGATTAAGAAAAAACTTCATTTGCGTTTGTGTCCCTACATGTTAAAAAGGTAAGACTATGAAGTGACATATGAATTTATTTCAAGATTTAGACACCATTGAGCGTAACTGACAGAAATATTTTTCTGCTTTTAAATAAATATATGTGTATGTATATGTGTGTGTGCATGCACACGTGTGTATGCACATGAGAAGTATTTATCTAGGATAAGAAAATGTTGACATTATACTCCCAGAAATAAAGGAAATTTGGCCATACTGTAATTGGCCATTGGGTTTCTTTCCTCCTGTGTTCTCAGATATAAGCAGTCATAAGTTCTTGTCTTCTAGGAGGAGGAGATTTAGGGATAGGAAGATGAAGAGGAAATATCAAGGTTTGGTCAGGAAGCAGCAGGGAACCCCATTTTCTTTTTGTTGGAACACAAGTTAAAAAGAAAATTTCTTAACCTTCATTTAAATTCTGAAGTAGGGGAAGATGACTTTTCAATGTATAACTATGTTTTCTTAATTTCTAGTGAAGAATATATAGAACTTCATTTTCTTTTGGTCAGCACCTGGAGATAATGCAAATATAATTAACTAGCACATAGCAAATTCCAATTTTCACTTTTATTAAAGGCCAGCTGTTATCTAAGACTCTTTATGTGATAAAAAGGAAATTAAAGAATGACCCTCACTAAGTCAAAAGATTATAAGAAATACCCAAGACTTGGTTGAATTTGGTGAGTAACTTTGGTGGAGGTGGTTTCTGAGGAGCAGTTGAGAACCTGGATGGATGCCCTCCCACCATGAGAAGCTGGGGAGAAGAAATGGGGAGAGAAAAGGGGTGAAATCCTGTGTGTTTCTCAAAATGTTATCATAAAAGTGTCTAGGAGGTACATGGTGATTTTACTACTCCTAGAGTCCCTTTTTGAAAGGTAGGGGAAAGAAAGTGGAGGGCAATGTCTCCACAACAGGAGAATGGATGATGGCTCCTGAAAATTTTTCTTGCTTAATGTGGAGCAGTATGGCAAAATAAGCCAAATGTCTACCAAAAGATGAGTGGATAAACGAAATGTGCTATTTACAGATAATGGAATATTTGTTCAACCATAAAAAAGGATAAAATTCTGAAATACACTACAACATGGACGAACCTTGATCTGTTAGTCAGATTTCCAATACTGTAACAAAATGCCTGAGTTAATCAACTCAAAAAGAGGAAAGGTTTGACCCATAGTTTTGGAGGTTTTAGTCCATGGTTGTTTGTCCCATTGCTTTTGGTCCTGTGGTGAGGCAGCACATCATCATGGGAGCACATGGCAGAGGAAGGTGCTCACCTCATGTTGGCTGGGAAGAAAAGCAGGTTAGAGAGGAAGGGGCTGGGGTCTCAGTATCCCCTTTCAAGGCATATCCCAATGACTTAACTTCCTCCCACTAGGCCCAACATTTTAAAGATTCCACCACCTCCCAATAATACTATGGGCTGGAGATCAAGCATTCAACCCATCAAACTTTGGGCAACATTTCAGAACCAAACTATAACATTTGGGATTTAAGTAAAATAAGCTAGACTCAAAAGGATATATTGTGTGATTCCACTTACGTGACATACCTACAATAGGCACATTTATAAAGCTGATAGTATAATACAGATTACCAGGGGCAGAAGAATGAAGGAGGAGCTATTGTTCAATAGGTACAGAGTTCGTGTTTAGGATGGTGAAAAAGTTCCAGAAATGGATAGTAGTGATGGTCGTGCAACATTGCAAATGTATTAATGCCATAGAACCTTATACTAAAATGATTAAAATGTTAAATTCTGCTATAGGAGTTTACAACAATTAAAAAAAATGGTTCTAGGAGGAAAAGGTAAAACTGTGTAGACTAGTTGTAGAAAGTTCGTATCATTTTTTTCTGAAATTAAGGATTTTTAGAAATTCTGTTTTGTTGTCTTTAGTGAATTAAAATATTTGATTTTCTTCTTTTTCAATGTTGAAATTTAGAGTGTAAATTTCATGAGAGCAAGTCTCTAACATTTTGTCAGTACATATAAAGATTTCAAATTTAACTAAGTTCCTCAGGAAAGAAAACTAACAAGGATCCGTCCTTTAACAATTCAGACCTTGACCACATGACCTCATGACAGTTCATTTGCAAACTTTATCCTGGGTTCTTCATGAGCTTCTGTTTTCAGTTTCAGGATTTGGGACAGAGATTGCATGACATTATTGGAAGACAGGGGGCAGTATATCCATATAGAACAAGCCAGGTAAGACAGAAAAAAAAGTTTGTGGGTCACCATGGAATCATTTCCTCTCTTGTACCTTGAGATGGAAAGAACACTTGTTTTGAGAGTAGAGTAAACTAATGAAGCTGAGTTAAAAATTAATAGGGTTGTCAATATCTGGTGCCTTAGCTATACCCTAAACCTAGCTGTATCTCAGAATGCTTGTTACACGCACCTGGATTTACATTTTGTTTTTAGTTCTCAGCACCTGGCATATGATAATCTTTGTTGCTTTTATGTTCATTACTCCAAAGTTATGAAAATAATTGCTACATTCCGCTTTGAATCAAAGAGCATTAGTGTTTTGGGATTAATAGTTTGATATATTTCATCAACTTGAAAGATTTTAATGAAAATTCATGGAGACCTGGAAAGTTCTTTAAAATTCAAATATTTACTCATGGAAAGGGTTTACATAAAAACAACTTCCCTAAGAAAT
>PVJS01008709.1:0-39659 GCA_004027185.1 Glis glis
ATACCTATTTTTAGAAAAAGAAATGTGCTGTTTATCAATGCCCTCTATTGGCAGATGGTGTGCTCAGCCTTATGCCAGCATTAGATTTCCTCCTTATAACAACCCTGAGTGTAATAGATGACATAATAGCCCGCAACAGGCCCTAATCCCTGGAGCTTGCAAATGTTACTTTATATGGAATTGGGGCCTCTGCAGATTAAGGTAAGGATTTTGAGATGGAGAGATTATCCTGGATAATCTTGATAGGGCCTAAATGCAATCACATGTATCCTTATAAGATCAAGACAGAGATCAGAGTGGGGCAGCCACAAACCGAGGATGCCAGCAGCCACTGGAAACTAGAAGAGGCAAGGAGGGGATTCTCCCCTAGCCTAGGGAGCAGCCCTGTATACACTTGGATTTTGACCTAGTGAAACTGCTTTTGGGTTTCTGGCCTCCTGGACTGTGAGAGAATAAATTTCTGTTTTAAGTCAACAAGTTTATGGTAATTCATTTCAGTAGCTATGGGAAGATAACACATGAAGGCAGGTACTATTATTGTCCCTGCTTTACAGATAATGGAACTAAGATACAAACTGTTAGAGTCACCTGACTTGCAAGGCAGAGCCGAGGCAGTTCCACAGGGGAGCCCTCTCCTTACCGTTTCTACTGTACAGTGAGAGAGGACCTGCAAAGGGACACTCTCGAAGGGCAGAAGCTGGGCTGGATTTAGGCCACCCTGAGTGTTAAGCAAATTTTCACTCCACTGGTTTCCCTCATGGCCACAGTAAGTCCCTTGCCAGTGACCAACATAATAGATTGGCAACATCCCATGAATGGTAAACCCCCAAGCCCACATGCAGCTTTCTGCCCAAAATTGGTGCTTAATACTTACTTGCTGAATAAAAGACTTTCTGAACTATTGCATGCTGACATGCTCTCCTCTGGGCATTCCAAAGTGTTTTGTGAACTCCGAACCTCAGCTACCTCATCTATAATATAGAAATAATAATACACACCTGGAGGATTAGAAACAATTCCAATAAATAACTAGCATAGTTCTTATGTCATTAGTCCTGGAAATAGGGCAGATGTCATTATTGTGATCTAGCCTCCTCATCAGTTTCCTGCTAGTCTCTGACCACTGAGGGGCATTCTGTTCCCTTCTCCCACATCCCCCATCATCCACCCTGCTTTTTGTCATTACACACATTCCGGGTACTCTGCACTTTCTCTGTGAGTAGCTAAACTGTTAGAAGATTCTAATGGAAAAGTGGAAACTAGTCCACAAGTGTTCATCACACATGGCATAGCCGACTGAGAGGAAAGACACTCGGAAAGTGCTGAGGTAGTAGATCACAAAATGCAGTTGAGTGTGCTTCTGTCTAGTTTGAGGGTCAACCTGAGAGCAGGAATGGGGTGGCGGCATTTCCTAGAAAGGAAAGTGGGGAGGGCAATAAGCATGAAAAAACTCTCAACTCATTATCAATTAGAGAAATGCAAATTTAAAAAAAAATTTTTTTTGGATACTGGGGATTAAGCCCAGGGGCATTCTACCTCCAAGATACACCCACCCCCAGCCCTTCTTACTTTTTTTTTTTTTTTTGAAATAGGGTCTTGCTAAGTTGCTGAGGCTGGCCTTGTATCTGTGCTTCTTTGGTACTGGGATTAACAAGTATGTGCCACCACACCCAGCTCTGCAAACTAAAATTTTAATGAAATATATTTTCACACTCACCAAATTGGCAAAACTTTGAAAGTCTGAAAAAATCAGATCTTGGTGAGAATGTGGAAGTATAAATTGATATAACCACTTTGGAAAATGTGGCTTTAGCTAAAATTAAAAAAAAAGGAGCATATTCATGCCCTACATCCCAACAGTTACTCTCTTGGGAATACAGAAATTCTTACTCACTTGCACCAGAGACCCAAATAAGAATGTTCATGGTTTTGTTATTAATTATAATTTTTTAAAAAGCAGAGTAGGTACGGCAGGGTATGACTGTAATTCCAGTACTTGGGAGGCTGAGACAGGTGGATTGCAGGTTTGAGGCCAGCCTCATCAATTTAGCAAGACTTTCAGCAACCTAGCAAGATCCCATTTCAAAATAAAAAGGACTGGGGTGTAGCTTGGAGGTACAATGCCCCTGAGTTCAATCCCCAGTACCAAAATAATGACAATAATAATAATAATAATACTGAAGGTGGTGCATGCCTGTAATCCCTTGGAGGTAGAATGCCCCTGGGTTCAATCCCCAGTACCACTACCACCACCACCATCATCATCATCATCATCATCATCATCATCATAAGCTGGATGTGGTGCACACCTGTAATCCCAGGATTTGGAAGGCAGACAGTAGGATCTCAGGTTTAAGACCAGCCTCAGCAACTTAGCAAGTCTCTCAGCAACCTAGCAAAGCCCTGTTTCAAAATAAAAAAATAAAAATGGCTGGGGATATAGCTTGAAGGTAGAATGCCCCTGGGCTCAATCCCCAGTACCCTCCCCCAAAAAATTTATAACACTGAAAAAAATTAAATCACAGAAGAATTTATATAGTATTATAGTATAGGCTGACTGCTTTAGTTTGAATCTAGAATGTCCCTTAAAGGCCCCTGTGTTAAAGGCTTAGTCCACAGCTTGACACTATTGAGAGGTGGTGGAAACTTTATAAGTGGGGGCTAGCGAGAGGTCTTTGGGTCATTGGGGGCATGTCTTTGAGGGGTACAGTGGGACCCCTGTGGGCCATAAAGTGAGTGATTTTGCTGTGCTACGTGTTCCCGCCATGATGAGCTGCCATGGGCCCAAAGCAACAGGGCCAACTGATCATGGACTGAAACTTCCAACACTCTGAGCCCAAATAAACCTTTTCTCTTTATAAATTGATTATCTCAGATATTTGTTATAGTAAAGGAGAGCTGACTAATACATTAACCCGAAGATCATCATGTTAGGCATATGTAAATAAAATGATAAAACTGTAAGAAAAAATGAAGGATGAGGACCACAAAATATAAGACTAGTTAGTTCTGTGTGTGGGGGGGGGGGATATAACCTGGGGAGTTGGGATGCCTGTATTAAGGTTCTCCAGAGAAATAAAATCAATGGAGGGTGGGTAGATGGATGGACAGATAGTTATATGATAGATGGATGGATTGATTGATGGATGGATATTATAAAGTGTTGGTCCAAGCAATTATGGAGACCAAGAAGTCCCACAATCCTGTCTGCAAACTGGAGACTCAGGAAAGTGGAGGAGGTGGTTTGGAGGCCTGTGAGCTGGAGAGTTGGTGTAAATGCTGTCTGATGGTCTGAGGATCAGGAGCACTGAGGGTAGGAAAAGATGGATGACTTCGCGTATTGAGCCTTCCTCCGCCATTTTGTTCTATCCAGGCCCTCTATGGATTGAATGATACCCACCCACATCAGAAAGAGCCAGCTCATCTCCCCCAGAAACACCCTCACACAACCAGAAATAACATTTTACGAGTTATCCTGGAATCCTTTAGCCCAGTCAAGGTGATACGTAAAATTAACAATCACACTGCCCAAAAGGTTTCAAAAATATTGGTAATGGTGTATACTGTTGTGAATGGATTTTAGGAAATTAAAGATTGAGGCCAGATTTGGGAGACTGAGATAGGATTGCAGGTTTGTAGCCAGCCTCTGCAACATAGCAAGGCTCGCAGCAACTTAGTGACATCGTATTTCAAAATAAATAATAAATAGGGCTGGGGAGGTAGCTCAGAGGCAGAATGCTCCTGGGTTCAACCCCTAGTACCACAAAACAACAACAACAACAACAAAACACACACACAAGCACATTCACTCCTTTTTCATGCCTGATCAGACATTGATAGGCAATCTGACTCATCACCCCGTAGGATCAGGGCCTGAAAGGCTGTGTTTTTGCCTGTAAAATGTATGACATTCAGCCAGGCGTGGTGGCGCACGCTTGTAATCCCAGTACTTGGGAGGCTGAGACTGGAGGATCCAGGTTCGCGGCTAGCCTCAGCTACTTAGTGAGGCCCTCCGCAACTTAGTGAGATCCTGTTTCAAAATAAAGAATAAAAAATTAGGGCTGGGAGTGTAGCTCGGAAATAGAATGGCCCTGGGTTCAATCCCCAGTACTGAAAAAAAAAAAAAAAGGCATGACTTTCACAAAGAAAGTTGCTGAGCAGATTGTGTCATTTCCCTGCAATGCCTGCGAGCAGGGAAAGAGCACGAGCTGTCAGTCAGGAAATTGTTTCTACATAGGACCTACGGTGCAGTGCCCCACTGACACTCCATGGCGCTTTCCTCTCCAAAAACAAACATTACTCATTGCCAGCCTCAATTTCCTCATCTATAATGGAAACAGTGCTTCATCAAATAGTTGTGAGGATATAGTATGTAGAAACCATTTGAAACCTGACAAGTGCCATTTGACTGCTATGTATTTATACTGAATATAACAAACTTACTCATCCAAGACTGTAAACTGGCATTAAGTTCAGTAAAGCTTCAGCAGCTGTCTGTCAGAGGGGTCTGTGAATACAGGTGATAGATGATACAATTTACTATAATCAGTCTTGTTTTTACCTACTGTGTATCCAAAACTGGTTGCAGTCTAGCCAAAATGTTACATGCCTTTCCTATAAACTTCCAGGGACACTCTCATCTCTTTGTAGATTATTATCCTGAGACTTGAAGGACAAAACCCAAAGCCCATCTGTCGTGTGTGTGTGTGTGTGTGTGTGTGTGTGTGTGTGTGTGTGTTGCTAGGGATTGAACTCAGACATTCTACCTTCGATCTACAGCCCCAGCCCCTTTTATTTCTTATTTGGAAACAGGGTCTCGCTAAGTTGCTGAGGCTGTCCTCGAACCTGCAATCCTCCTGTCTCAGCCTCCCAAGTACTGGGATTACAGGCATGCACCACCGTGCCCAGCTCCATCTGTCTTGAGTTTCTATTGATGGATTCATCTGGAATGAAGAAGGTCTGCTACATCTACCAAGAGTGGGTCAGGTGGATTGGTACAATTCCTAATCATCAAAACAGTGGTCATTTAAAATTACATTTTATTTATTTATTTTATTTATTTATTTATTTATTGCAGTACTAGGGATTGAACCCAGGGGCATTCTACCTCTGATCTACACCCCCATCCCTATTTTTTTATTCTTTATTTTGAAACAGGGTCTTGCTAAGTTGCAGAGGGCCTCACTAAGTTACTGAGGCTGGCTGCGAACCCGGATCCTCCGGTTTCAGCCTCCTAAGTACTGGGATTACAAGTGTGCACCACCACACCTGGCTAAAATTACATTTTAAAAGTAAACTTAACTGAATTTCCTATTATGGACCATTCCCTCAGTCTTAAAATTCTCCAGCTTTTGTGTTCCTGATCTAGACTCCTTGGGTTTTTCTACCATCACTACATAAGAGGCAATGTGATATAGTGTTAAGGGTTCAACAAGTTAGTCACAGATTAAAGTCTTGGATCTGCTGCTTCCTAGCTGAGACCTTGGACCAACTATTAAATACTGCCCAGTCTTAGTTCCTCGTCTGTGAGATGGAGGTTATGGTAATACCTTCTGTTGAGAGCCATCTTAGAACCGCACACTGAGATTAACAGCTTGAACTAGCCAGGGCTGAGTACACAGTATTGGCTGGGTGGGATTTGTCCGCAAGCAGACAAATTCCAAAGGACCTGATGTAATCCATAAGAGTGTGGTCTTTGATGTCTTCTCCACCCAGTGATGTTTAACCCTTCCTTCCTCTAAGTTTGTCACATGACTGCTTCACTGACCTTCCTTGTCCTGTAACAATTTGCTGGCTTCTGTGTTTGATTAACTTTTATGATGCCTTGTGTAAAGTTTCTATAAAAGTAATACCAACTGTAGGAGATTCAGGAGAATTGTCAGCTACCTCCTCTCCAGCCACCCCGCATATTTCAATTATTAAATATAATTTTCTCCATATTATCATATCTGACTGTGCTACAATCATTTTCTTGCAAGAGACAATTTTTTGGTAGCTGCCTTCCGTTACAGAAGGTAACGGGACAACGGAACAAGTAGCAAACTTCCGTGGCAGGACTACGGAACAAATTACCTACACAAGCTGTAGCAGGACCACAGGACAAGTAGCCTCCGCAGTAACCTTCCTCATACAGGATGGTTGCATGAAGTTTAAGAGAAATGGATGAGCCGGGCGTGGTGGCACACACCTGTAATTCCAGTACTTGGAAAGCTGAGACAGGAGAATCACAGGTTCAAGGCCAGCCTCAGCAAGTAGTGAGACTCTCATCAACCTAACAAGACCCTGTTTCAAAATAAAATTAAGTAATAAATAAATAAATAAGGCTGGGGTGCAGTTCAGAGGTAGAATGCCTCTGGGTTCAATGCCCAGTACAGAGAGAGAGAGAGATGGTGGGCTAGGGTTTGGCACATTGTGAGCTCTTGATAAATATTAACTTTCTCGTGGCCTCGTCTTCTTCCCCCTTACACCCTCCCTTCCTTCGAGATGGGTGCTTAGTGATCTCCCCACCTTCGGCTCTCACCTAAACATGGACATCTCCTATTCTGATCTTCAGTCTGGACCTTCTATGGATATTTCTTACCAGCGTCTGAATATCTGGCCTTAGCCCATGACTGTGGTGCCTGCAAAGCCTACCTCAGGAAAGAGTCCTCAAGTCAACCTCGAACAAACACACTCACGCCCTGTCGGATGGAGAAAATAGTCAATCAAGCCAGGCGTGGTGGCACACTTTGTAATCCCAGTACTTGGGAGGCTGAGACAGGAGGATCTGGGTTCACGGCCAGCCTCAGCTACTTAGTGAGGCCCTCCGCAACTTCGTGAGACCTGTTTCAAAATAAAGAACAAAAAATAGGGCTGGGGGGTGGAGCTTGGATGTAGAATGCCCCTGGGTTCAATCCCCAGTACCACAAAAAAAAAAATTCAAAATAGTCAATCAAACAGTCAATGAGAAAACAAAGGAGCCAGAGCAAATTTCTTGAACTTTGTTCAAAAGAGCCTCAAAAACAGAACTTCTTGAAGGATGTTCCCTTGAAACCACCAGAGCGAGGGTCTTCTGACTCTAACCAGAGGCGGTCATTCTCAGGGAATTATGGTAACCACAGCAGTTGGTGCCTCTCTCTCTCTCTCTCTCTCTCTCTCTCTCTCTCTCTCACTGTGATTGAGAAAGAATGTTTGTTTTCATGATTAATGTGTTTTATGAAAATCAGAAGCCGGGTGTGGTGTTGCACGCTTGTAATCCCAGTACTTGCGAGGCTGAGACAGGAGGATCACAGGTTCAAGGACAACCTCAGCAAATAGTGAGACTCTCATCAATCTAGTAAGACCCTGTTTCAAAAATAAAAATAAAAAAGGGCTGGCGGTGTAGCTTGGAGGTAAAATGCCCCTGGATTCAATCTCAAGTGCCACAAAAAAAGAAAAGAAAATAGAACACTAACTTTTAAAATTTATTTATATATGTATATTTATTTATTTGTGTGTGTGTGTGTGTATGTGTGTGTGTGTGTGTGTGTGTGTGTGTGTGTGTGCGCATGTGTTACTAGGAATTGATCCCAGAGGCATTCTACCTCTGAGCTACCCAGAGTGATTTTTTATTTCTTATTTGGAAACAGGGTCCCACTAGGTTGCTGAAAACTAAATTACTGATGCTGAATTTGAAACTGCGATCCACCTGTCTCAGCTTCTCAAATACTGGGATTACAGTATTTAGGCCTAACAGTGTTAGGCCACCACGCCCGGCCTAACTTTTGTTTTAAACTATCCCTTCTAAGGACTCTCAATATGGAAAGAATACAATTTTCTTTTTAACGTAATAGGAACATTTCAATTTACAGTGAAATGTTATTTAAACTTCTTTATGCTTTCATTGGTGCATTGTAATGATACATCATAGCGAGGGTCGAGTGACACAACCATGGGTGCACACGGCGCTTGGTGTGTCTCCCTGTGTCCCACCCCGTGCCTCTCCTTCCTCCCCGTGCATGGTAGTGAGATTGGTAGTGACACCTTCACGTATGGACATAACTTTATTTGAAGTGTCTTCCTCAAGCCTCATTAACCCCCTCCTCACCAAATAATCATGTTTTAGGAAAACATCAAGTCACCTTCTTGCTAGTGGAAGTTAGCTATGATAAAATGCTCAGAAAAAAAAAGACATAAAACAAGGAAGTAACTTTTAATTACTCACTCCCAAGAGTAGGCTTTCACAATCTCTGAGGCAATTTGAACGGTCACCATCCTATTCCCTAACTAAGAGCTGAGCTGTAGAAAGAGGAACCGTGCTCAGCAGTGGACTCTCAGAATCTTCGAGCAGGACTGTGCTGGTCTCCAAGCACCACACCCTCTCCAGGACTCAGCACGGCGGTGGTGCTTGGTACTCTTTTGTTGAATTATTATAAATGTCTAGCCAATGCCAAGCACATAGCAACAAAGCTGACCCTTTCATCTCATGTAATTTTTTTTTTTTTGCGGTACTGGGGATTGAACCCAGGGGCATTCTACCTCTGGGCTACACCTCCAGCCCTAATTTTTATTCTTTATTTTGAAACAGGGTCTCACTAAGTTGTGGAGGGCCTCACTAAGTAGCTGAGGCTAGCGGCGAACCTGGATCCTCCAATCTCAGCCTCCCAAGTACTGGGATTACAAGCTTGTGCCACCACACCCAACTTCATCTCATGTAATTTTCTTTGATCTTTTGCTAAAAGGTTTATTGATTGAATGAATAATCCCAATCCAAACTGAAAATTTCATCTTCAGCAATCTTCTACTTACCATTCAAAGACTTGTTCCACTGGACAATGCTCCCTTCCTCCTCCTCCTCCTCCTCCTCCTCCTCATCATCATCATCATCATCATCATCATTATTATTATTGGTACTGAGGGTTGAACCCAGAGGCATTCTACCTCTGAGCTACACCCCCAGCCCACTTTTAATTTTTGTTTGTTTGTTGTTTGTTTTGAAACAGAGTATTGCTAGGTTGGTAAGAGCCTCACTACATTGCTGAGGCTGCCCTTGAACCTGTGATTCTCCTGTCTCAGCCTCCCAAGTACTGGGATTACAAGCCTGTCTCACTAGTCCTGGCTTTCACCCCCAGCGTGCGTGCGTGTGTGTGTGTGTGTTTTACTGGGGATTAAAACCAGGGGCATTCTACCTCTGAGCTATACCCCCAGCCCTATTTTATTTTATTTTTTATTTTGAAACGGTCTCGCTAAGTTGCTGAGGGCCTCACTAAGTAGCTAAGGCTGGCCACAAACCTGTGATCCTCCTTGTCTCAGCCTCCCAAGTACTGGGATTACAGGTCAGCACCACCACATCTCATGTAATTTTCATTTTGAAATAAGGTCTTGCTAAATTGCTGAGGGTCTCATAAATTGCTGAGGCTAGCTTCAAACCTGCAATCCTCTTGTCTCAGCCTCCCAAGTCCTAGGATTACAGGTATGTGTCACTACCCCTGGATCCTTCCTTGTATTATTTGAGAAATGCCTTAGTATGGTAGCTCCTTGGTTGAGCTTTAGAAACAGACACTCCGTATTCAAAAAATTGAAACCTAGTTCTTCTATGTCCTATGTGAACAATTTGATGTTTTAGACTCAGTTTCTTCACTGATAAAAGGAATAATATTATCTACCTTGGAAAGTCCTTATGGGGTTTAAATCAGATGGCATGCAGCAGAACCTAGGAGGTAGTAAGCACTCAATAATGTTGATGTATATCGTCCCTCCTCCTCCTCCTCCTCCTCCACTTCCTCCTCCTCCTCCTCCTCCTCCTCTTCATCGTACTTGTCGTCGTTGTTGTCGTGGTACCAGGGATTGAACCCCAGGGGCACTCTACTTCTAAGCTACACCCCACCCCTATTTTATTTTTTTATGTTGAAACAATGTCTAAGTTGCTGAGGGCCTTGCTAAGTTGCTGAGGCTGGTCTCAAACCTGCAATCCTCGTGTCTCAGCCTCCCAAGTACTGGGAATAAAGGTGTGTGCCACCACACCCAGCTTGATGTATATAGTTTCGAACTGCAACTACCATTCAAACTTTGTATTTCACTAAATATTGGGCTGCCCACCCAAACAAGACCAAAATCAAAGAAATGAAGAGCCAACGAAGTGATGTTTTCCAAGCTGTTTTTTGCTGAACCTCAGAGGTTCTGTGACTATGACTGTTGATGACTGTTTGATGTTGATTTCATTTTGCTAAAAATACAGTTACCGTGGGAAGGTAAGTGGGGGTTGGGTTCCCTATCACATTTCAACCAGAGCCTCCCAAGTACTTGTAATCCCAGTACTTGGGAGGCTGAGACAGGAGGATCTGGGTTCACGGCCAGCCTCAGCTACATAGTGAGGCCCTCTGCAACTTCGTGAGACCCGGTTTCAAAATAAAGATTAAAACATCAGGCTGGGGGTGGAGCTCAGAGGTAGAATGCCCCTGGGTTCTATCTCCTGTACCACACACACACGAAAATAATCCTCTGAAAAAAAATGTTTGAAACCATTGTCTTAAACCACGTTGCTTTTCCTTATCTGTTTTATCTCTTAAAGAGAAGGATTGGTTGTTTGGCTACAAAGAGATGTAGGTTTACTAGCTCAGTAATTGTCTGTAATTGTCTGGGATGTTTTCAGCAAATCATTCAAAGTCTGTACTCCCTGTTCCCTATTCTAGGAAATGTGTAATTTGGAGAGATAATGTCGAAGGTTCCCGTTTTCCTGTTAGTTTTAATTCTAGAGATCAATGAGACCCATCTAGAAGAATTGTTTTTTTGTTTTTTTTTTTTGTGGTACCGGGGATTGAACGCAGGGGCGTTCTACCTCCGCGCTACGCCCCCGGCCCTATTTTTTATACTTTATTTTGAAACCGGGTCTCACGAAGTTGCGGAGGGCCTCACTAAGGAGAGAGAGAGAGAGAGAGAGAGAGAGAGAGGGAGCGAGCTGAGTGAGGCTGGCCGCGAACCCGGATCCTCCGGTCTCCGCCTCCCAAAGTACTGGGATTACAAGCGTGCGCCACCACGCCCGGCTAGAAGAATTGTTTTGAATAGCTTGAAGTGTTAAAACATTCTTGTTATTTTAATCCAATAATCACCTGGCACACAATACGCACACAAGTAAACACGTGTTGAGCGTCGCAAGGTTACGGAAATGATTTAATGGTTGATGAAGATGATGATGAATCCCCGCACTGATGGAGCCCAGGTGGGGCTCTCTGTCCTTTGCTTCCGATGCTGTGATGAGACAGGACAGTTCTTTTCTACCAGCTGAGGACTCTGGGAAAGTGATAAAGGCAACCTTAAGTACACTCCACGTGACTAGGATCCAGAGTTCTGGGTGAAGTCAGGCGTTTGCTTGTCATTCCAGCACTTGGGAGGCTGAGACAGGAGAATCACAGGTTCAAGGCCAGCCTCAGAACTTAGTGGGACCCAGTTTCAAGATAAAAAATAAAGTAGCCCAGAGGTTGAATGCCCCTGGGTTCAATCCTCAGTACTGGGGGGGAGGGGGGAAATAGCTGCCAGGTGTGTCTGCGCATGCCTGTAATCCCAGTTCTGGGTGCTTTGCTATTCTTATTTACCTGATAGGTTATGAATCCAGTTGATTAAGCCTTTATTTATTTATTTATTTATTTATTTATAGAACTGGGGATTGAACCCAGAGGGACTTTACCTCCGAGCTACACCCCCAGCCCTTTTATATTTTTTTGTTTTTGAAACAAGGTCTTGCTCGGTTGCTTAGGTTTCTTAGGATCACAGGTTCAAGGTCAGCCTCAGCAACTTAGTGAGACCCTGTTTCAAAATAAAAAAAATAAAAAGGGCTGTGCATGTAGTTTGGAGGTAGAATGCCCCAGGGTTCAATCTCCAGTAACACACACACACACACACACACACACACACAGGCGCACCTTCCAGCAAGTGTGTCCCTTGGCCTTGACCTCTTATCTCCTTAGTTACCTAAATTCATTGTTGAACCTCAAGTCAAGGAACTTGTTCAGATACTTCCCTGACCCTCTAGTCCAGGTTCCAGAATCTTCTAGTCATCCACAGTCTCTCTTGTAATATACACCCATTGTATAGTTATTTTATGTCTGTTTTCCCCCATGAGCAATACTCAGAGAGAGAGAGAGAGAGAGAGAGAGAGAGAGAAAGACACCGGATGCCTTGTGTGAACTGAAATTCTCTGAAGAAGTTGCATCTATATTAAAAACCCTGTCGACCCCTTGATCTGGCTAGCTAGAATGTTGTGATTGTAGAGAGATGGAATGTCGTAGGTCCAGAACCAAAACTACCTGGAGTTATTTTAGACCTTTAACCCACTTACCTTAACTTTTGTAACTGACCTAACATTCCTGTAACTAATATGGAAACTTCTGGGAATGTATCGGTAAACTTAGCCGACTTCCAGCCTCCACCAAGCCTAAAGCTAAGAATGCTATAACATGGAAACCTACAGGACAGATTCCCATGTTTGGCTATAGTCTGTCTACCTCATGCTCCCAAGTTAATTGACACACAGATTGATTTGTGACTTTTTGTTCTGTGACTCTAAAAGCTCATGGAATCTCTTCCAAGATGGAGCATATAATTTAGAGTGATGTGTGTCTGTATGCTAGGAATTGAATCCAGGGGCGCTCTACCACTGACCTGGATCCCCAGCACTTTATATACACTTTTTTTTTTTTTTTTTTTTTTTTGCGGTACTGGGGATTGAACCCAGGGGCGTTCTACCTCCGCGCTACACCCCTGGCCCTATTTTTTTTATACTTTATTTTGAAACCGGGTCTCACGAAGTTGCGGAGAGCCTCACTAGGTAGAGAGAGAGAGAGAGAGAAAGACAGGGAGGGAGAGAGAGAGAGAGAGAGAGAGCTGAGGCTGGCCGTGAACCCGGATCCTCCGGTCTCCGCCTCCCAAGTACTGGGATTACAATATATGCACATTTTTTATTTTGAGTCATGGTCCAAAGTTGTCCAGGCTGACCTCGAACTTGTGATCTTCCTGCCTCAGCCTCCAGAGTCGCTTGGGATTACCACGGTCACCTATGTTTGACTCATCATAAACTATTCAAGTATTTTCTTAAAGCAGAGTTGTGTTTTACCTGGACACTTGGTTACCCGGAGCATGGTACTTTCACAATAAATGTGAACTGAATGAATGGATGGATGGATGGATGGATGGATGAATAGGAAGTGTCTAGGACTCGGGTAGCGGTCTGAGGCCACAAAAGCTCGCCCGCGGAGCTTGGGAAGAGCGTAAGGACACAGACCAACACAGTTAAGACCCAAGCCTGCCTCCAGCTGCTCCGCGATTCCTGGGACTCCCGGTCCCCACCACTGCAGGCCGGAGGAAGGGGTGGGTTTACGGGCGGATGCTGCAGCCCAGCGCACGGAGATCGATCGGCCGAACAATGGTGAGACCCTGGTGGGGATCCTGGGTCCGCGGCGAACGCGCAGGAGCGCCGGGCTCGGCCAGCCCCAGCTGAGCCCTCCGGCCGTCCCCCGTGACCGCCCTGCGCTCTCCGCCACGCCGGGGCGGGCCGGCCGTGCGCCCGGGGCGCGGAGCCTGCAGCCTGGGGGGCGGGCGCGCGATCGCAGCCCCCAGCCTCAGCCTGGACGCGCCCCCACCGGGGCGGACCCGGTCCCCGCCCGCCCGCCCGCCCGCCCGGGCCGCCGCCTCCTCCCCGCGCCGGCCGGTGCCCGCGAGGCCCGGTGGCTCCAAGGCTTCCCCGAGCCCGAGCCCGAGCCCGAGCCCGAGCGTGCGGCGCCGCGGACCGACCATGAAGGTGGAGTTCGCGCCGCTCAACATCCCGCTGGCGCGGCGGCTGCAGACGGCGGCGGTGCTGCAGTGGGTGCTGTCCTTCCTGCTGCTCGGTAAGGACCCCGCGCCTCCGCCCCGGCCAAGGACGCGCTCAGCGGTCAGCCCCGGCAGCCGGGCGGAGAGGGCGAGGCGAGCTAACGCGGGATTCTCCTCTCGGGCTTCCTTCTCCTGGAGATCCTCATAGCAAATAGCCGCTTCCCAGCTTAATTTCCCCTGAATAATCCCTCGGTGCCGGGGATTGAACCCAGGGGGCATGCTTCCCCCGAGCTACGCTCCCAGACCTATTTTATTTTTTTTACTTGGAAACAGAGTCTCGCTAAGTTGCTGAGGGCCTCTACAAGTTGCTGGGGCTGGCCTGGAACCTGTGCTCCTCCTGTCTCAGCCTCCCAAGTACTTCGATTATAGGCGTGCACCACCATGCCCAGCTCCCTTATTCTATTTTTGTTTTTTTTTTTTAAACTGAGATGTGTCTTTCCTACCATGTATGGGCTATAAATATACCGTTCGGTGGGGTTTGGCAATTGTATTCAAGACCCAATCCAGCTGTAGGACATTGCACTTTAGCCCCTCAAAAATTAGTAAACTCCTTTCTCGAACTGTTGACTCATAAACGGAAAAGTAATGCCCAGGTATTTAAAACCGGATCCTTCCTCTCCCCGCCCTCATAAATGTGTTTACCAAAGGCCAACTCGCACATTGGGTTGTGTTGAGTGGCTTCTATAGGGAAATCATTCGACCCAGGAGTGTGATGTAGGCGATTCCCAAGTTAAACCCATGCAGTTAAATAAAACACAGGCTTACCCGGGCGTGTCCTTTCTTCATGTTTGTTGCGCTCTTGGAGCGAAAAAGGGTGGCCAGGGTGGAGAGAGGAATTATTGGGAACCCCTTCTGTGGGATATTAAACCCTTCTGAAAGCAAAAATTTTTTGCATGCTCTAAGATCGCGAATTGTACATTCTTTTTTTTTTTTTTTGCGGTACTGGGGATTGAACCCAGGGGCGTTCTACCTCCAAGCCCCACCCCCGGCCCTATTTTTTTATACTTTTTTGAAACCGGGTCTGACGAAGTTGTGGAGGGCCTCACTAGGTAGAGAGAGAGAGAGAGAGAGAGAGACAGGGAGAGAAAGAGAGAGAGAGAGAGCTGAGGCTGGCTGCGAACCCGGATCCTCCTGTCTCCGCCTCCCAAAGTACTGGGATTACAAGTGTGCACCACCACGCCCGGCTCCTCCTCCTTTTTCTTCTTCTTCAATTCTGGGGATTGAACCCAGGGCCTCACCCATGCTAGGCAAGTACTCTACCACAGAGTTACATCCCCAGTCCTACATCAGGAATTTTTAAAAAACTGGCCAAGTGACTCTGGTGTGCGGTGAGGTCTTATGAAAAAGGAAATTTAAAACATTAGTTCAAGCTGGGTGTAACAGTGCAGATTAACCCCAGTAATCCCAGTATTTGGGAGGCTAAGACAGGAGGATTGCAAATTCAGGCTACTCACTAGCCTCAGCAACTTAGACTGTGTTTCAAAATAAAAAATAAAAAGGGCTGGGGAGTATAGCTTGGAGGTAGAATGCCCCTGGGTTCAATCTCTAGTACAAAACAAACAAACAAACAACAACAACAACAACAGGCATGCACAGGCCCAACTGTGAGGCAGTGCTGATAGCATTACAATCCATTTTGCTCTGAATCAAAAGACCAACAAGATAATAACAGACAACCTTATTTAGCATGTAGTATGTGCCAGATGCTGTTCTGAGCACCTTCTGCTATTAACCAAGTCATCCTCACGACAACCCTAGAAGGTGGGACTCTCCCTGTCCTCATTGTGCAGATGAGGGAATTAAATTGCTCAAGGTCACACAGCTAGTAGCAGGTGGAAAAACTGGATGCGAACCCAAGTATTCTGTACAAAGTCCCGGCTTCAACCACTGGCTGCCACTTCAGTGCGGTGGCTTGACATTAGAGCCTGGTTTCCTAACTCACCATGCAGTTTCATCTCTGAGCACACCTGTCCTTTTCCTTCATGGTACTTGTCATTGATTGTGTCTGTATCATTGATTGCATTTTTCTGTGTCTGTGGTTATTGGAGAACCGTCCGTATGGCCATCCTAGACTCCAAGCTCAGTGACGGAGTGCCCAGCAGCTGCCTGGCCCAGGGAGCATGTGCAAGAAGTTCATGTAGGACCGATGCCACTCTACTGGCCAGAATAGCAGCTTTCCACCCTCACTTCCCTGTGAGAATTAACTCATGTAATCTTCATATAATCCCTGCCACATCCTCCTGTTGCAGTGAAGCAACTTGTACAAGGTCACGTGACTCCGTGGTGGGTGGTCGAGCCACATGTGCCACGTGCAAGTAGATTAGTGACTGGGGTGCGACAGGTGCTCAGTAAAACTCAACCTATGTGTGTGTGTGTGCGTGCGTGTGCGTGTGTGTGTGTGTGTGTGTGTGTGTGTTACTGGGGATTGAACCCAGGAGCATTCTACTTCCAAACTACAGTCCCAGACCCTTTATAAAAAATTTTTTGTTTTCTGAAACAGGGTCTCAGTCGGTCATTGAGAGTTTCGCTATGTTGCTGAGGGTGTTCTTGAACCTGCGATCCTCCTGTCTCAGCTTCCCAAGTACTAGGATTACAGGTGTGTGCCACCATGCCTGGCTAAGCCCAACCTAATTTGTTTTATTTTTATTTTTATTTTGTGGCACTGGGGATTGAACCCAGGGGCATTCTACCTCTGAGTTACACCCCCAGCCCTATTTTTTATTCTTTATTTTGAAACAGGGTCTCACTAAGTTGCAGAGGGCCTCACTAAGTAGCCAAGGCTGGCTGCTAACCTGCAATCCTCCTGTCTCAGCCTCCCAAGTACTGGGATTACAAGCATGTGCCACCACACCTGGCTTGAAAATATTTTTTTTTAAATTCCTTTTCTTTTTGGTTGTAGTGGGAATTGAACCCAGGGGCATTCTACCTCCAAGGTACCCCTCTAGCCCTTTTAAAAAATATTTATTTATTTATTTATTTATTTATTTACTTACTTACTTATTGTGTGGCACTGGGGATTGAACCCAGGGGCATTCTACCTCCGAGCTACACCCCCAGCCGTATTATATTTTTATTTTTGAAACAGGGTCTTGCTAGGTCGGTAAGTCTCACTACTTGCTGAGGCTGCCCTCAAACCTGCAATCCACCTGTCTCAGCCTTCCAAGTACTGGAATTACAGGCATGTGCCACCACACCCGGCTTATTTTTTGTTTTGAAACAAAGTCTCACTAGGTTACTGAGAGTTTCACTACATTGCTGAGGCTGACTTTGAATCTGTGATCCTCCTGTCTCAGCCTCCCAAGTACTGGGATTACAGATGTGTGCCACCACACCTGGTTATGTTATATTTTTTAATCTTAAATACTTTAGTATATATATATATGTATATATATACACATATATATATATTTTAAAGTAAGTATTTTTTACACAACCATAGTACCATAATCACACTTAGCATGATTAGCAAATTCTGCTTAAAACCATGTAAGACAAGTTCATATTCAAGTATCCTACATTTTGCTAAAGATACATATTTACTCGCAATTTGTTTGAACCTGGATCCAAACAAGACTCTCATGTTGCATTTGTTTTTTCTATCTTTTCATTTAGAAAGTACTTAGTCGGGTGCAGCATGCCTATAATCCCAGTACTTGGGAGGCTAAGATGGGAAGCTTGAAGATTTGCAGGCCTCAGCAATTTAGTGAAACCCCCAGAAACTTAGCAAGACCCTATTTCAAAACAAAACAAAAAATAAAAAAGGGCTGGAGGTGTGGCTTGGAGGTAGAATGCCCCTGTGTTCAATCTCCAATACCAAACACCCACACAATAAAAAAGAAAGAAAGAAAGAGAGAGAGAGAGAGAGAGAGAGAGAGAGAGAGGAAGGAAGGGAGGGAGGGAGGGAGGGAGGGAAAGGAAAGGAAAGGAAAGGAAAGGAAAGGAAAGGAAAGGAGGAAGGAAGGAAGAAAGGGCATGGTGGAGCACGCTTGTAATCCCAGTACTTTGGGAGGTGGAGACCAGAGGACCCAGGTTCGCGGCCAGCCTCAGCTCTCTCTCTTTCTCTCTCTCTCTCTCTCTACTTAGTGAGGCCCTCCACAACTTTGTGAGACCTGGTTTCAAAATAAAGTATAAAAAATAGGGCCGGGGGTGTGCCGCGGAGATAGAACGCCCTGGGTTCAATCCCCGGTACCGCAAAAAAAAAAAGAAAAAAAAAAGAAAAGAAAGAAAGAAAGGGAAAGGAAAGGAAAACAAGGTGTTTGCTCATTTCATTTGTTTTCTTGTCAATGAAGCATTGAAGAAGTCATGCCATGCATCCTGCAGAATGTCTCACTTTTGTATTTGTCTGATTGCTTCTTTGTCATGTTAACTTGTTCCTCTATCCCCTGTATTTCTTTTAAAATTGAAGTTAGAGCCAGGCATGGTGGCGCACGCTTGTAATCCCGGTACTTGGGAAGCTGAGACAGGAGGATCACAGGTTCATGGCCAGCCCCAGCTACTTAGTGAGGTTCACATCAACTTAGCGAGATCCTGTTTCCAAATAAAAAATAAAATAGGGCTGGTGGTGCAGCTTGGAGGTAGAATGCTCCTGGGTTCAATCCCCAGTGCCACACACACACATACAAAAAAAATGTAAAGACTCTATTAGATTAGATGAAACCTTTTGGGCACAACTTCTTCCAAGATGTTGCTGTGTATGTCAGGATGCACATAATGTCTGGTTGTCCTATTATGAGTGTCTAAAATTGGTCAGGGAGTCCAAGAAGGTATTTTTTAAAATATTTTTTATTGGTGCATTGTAATCATACATCAGAGTGAGATTCAAATTAATACATATGTACATGCACACATCACTTGGGGTATTTGCCTCTGTATCGCACCTCCACCCCCTTTTCTCCTTTCCCATATGTTGGTGTGATTTGTTGTGATTGATATGTTGGTGTTATTTGTTTCAGATATGGGCATAAACTTATTTGAACTCTTCCCTTCCTCAATCCTAAGCCAAGAAGGTAATTTGAGAGGTAGTGATTGTCACGTTGCAAATGAACACTCCCGGCTGGTCACTGACCTTTCACCTAGTGGGTTAAGTCATGATCTTTGCCTGAATTACTCATTTTATTTGAGGCTACAAAATGGTAGTTTGCTTATTCTATCATTCTTTCTTCGTATATTAGCTAGAACTTCTGCAAGGACAAGTTTTTCCTTATCGTCCGGGGCCGTTTGACTACAGTGTTAGCTTTTTGTCACTGTGACCAAAACACCTGAGGAGGAAAGGTCTACGTGGTTCATGGTTTCAGAGGTTCAGTCAATGGTTGGCCAGCTTCAAGGCAGAGACATCATGAAGGCGGGGTGTGGCGGAGGAAAGCTGCTCAGCTCACAGCAGCCTGGAAGCAGAGAGAGCAGGGAGGGGCCGGGGACAGAGAGAGTCCTCAAGGCCCCGCTCCCGGTGACCCACCTCCTCCAGCTCTGCCTCACCTCTGAACCTTGCGGCATTGGAGACCAGGCGACAGCACAGGAGCTTCTTGGGGGATGTTCCAGAACAAAACCGTAACAACTACTCTACACTTCAGTTCTACAGGAAAGACAAGATCAGCGCTACTTCTTCCCATTTATTTATTTATTTATTTTTTTCTTTTTGAGGTACCGGGGATTGAACCCAGGGGCATTCTACCTCCGAGCTACACCCCACCTCTATTTTTTATTCTTCATTTTGAAACAGGGTCTCACTAAGTTGCGGGGGGCCTTACTAAGTAGCTGAGGCTGGCCATGAACCTGGATCCTCCTGTCTCAGCCTCCCAAGTACTGGGATTACAAGTGTGCGCCACCCCGCCTGGCTTATTTATTATTTATTTATGTGTGTGTGTGTGTGTGTGTGTGTGTGTGTGTGTGTGTGTGGTACTGGGGATGGAACCCAGGGGCATTCTATCTCCAAGCTACACCCCCAGCCCTATTTCATCCTTTTATTTTTGAAACAGGGTCTCACTAAGTAGCTGAGGCTGGCTGCGAACCTGCAATCCTCCTGTCTCAGCCTCCCAAGTACTGGGATTACAAGCATGCGCCACCACGCCCAGCTAACTTCTTTTCATTTAATCGTCAATTTCCCAAGTAAGAAGTTGATGTAATAGTTACTTCTAATCATGACAAGAAATGTCTTATTAAGTATATATTTTAAGATCTCTAATTCAAAATATTGAAATGCATTTTTCTCTCCACCACCAGGAAGATTAGTTTAAACTAGCAGCACTTGGGATGTATTTAAAAAGAGGGAAATGTTTCATTTGATCATTAGATCACACACTGTTTCCTTAGGATGAATGTTAAATACCTATCATCCAATTTTAATATACAAGAAACTGAAACATCACTTACTAGCTTGTGTGCCATTATGCCACTAATAGAAAAGTAGAAGACTGAAAAAGAGAGACGTTTATTGACCATAATCCCATAGCAAGGGTTATCATATTTATTTTTTAGAAAAAAAGTGAAGCTCAGCTGGGCATGGTGGCACATACCTATAATTCCACTACTTGGGAGGCCGAGACAGGAGGATTGCAGGTTTGAGAACAGCCTCAGCAAGCAGTGAGACTCTCATCAACCTAGAAAGACCTTGTTTCAAAATTAAAAAAAAATAGAGATGATTTCTTTTTTTAAATTTTTAACATGCTTTTATTGGTGCATTGTAGTCTCACATCACAATAATATCTATTTGATGTTAACATACATGTACACAGCTCTTAGTGTCCCCCCCTGCCTCCCCCCACCCATATGAAGTACCAAGAATGACGCTGATAAAGAGTAAGTCACGAGCTGGACGTGGTGGCGCACACTTATAATCCCAGTACTTGGGAGGCTGAGACAGGAGGATCGCAGGTTCGTAGCCAGCCTCAGCTACTTAGTGAGACCTGTTTCAAAATAAAGAATAAAAAATAGGGCTGGGGGTGAAGCTCCGAGGTAGAATGCCCCTGGGTTCAATCCCCAGTACCCCCCCCAAAAAAAAGAGTAAGTCACGGACATGGTTTCCCTCTACCCCTAAATACTTCAGTATATGTTTCATAAACTTGCTGGGCGTGGTGGCGCATGCTTGTAATCCCAGAACTTGGGAGGCTGAGACAGGAGGATCCGGGTTCGAGGCCAGCCTCATCTACTTAGTGAGACCCTCTGCAACTTAGTGAGACCCTGTTTCAAAATAAAGAAGAAAAATTAGGGCTGGGGGTGTGGCTCGGAGATAGAATGCCCCTGGGTTCAATCCCCAGTACCAAAAAACAAAACAAACTTGAGAACATTCTCCTGCATAGTCATCATATAAATAGCCAAATCGGGGGGACAGCACAGATGCAGGGCCCTGATCTAATCCACAGACAGACCTTGCTCATATTTCAGCGGTCGCCCACTGATGTCCCTTTAAGGCAAAGACACACACAGGCTGTGTTCGGTTGTCGTGTCTCTTTGGTCTCCTTCAATCTGTACAGTTGGAGGGGGAACGGTTCCACATTTTCTGAGTGATTCACGACTTGATTCTGACACCTCCGTGAGCAGTAGTACGCGGCTTCTGTTCCGGACTGTCCCCATGGTTTTCAGCTTGTAGCTCTATAAAGTATTTATGCTCAGTTTGTCTTTAAGCTTAGAAACCTTCTGAAATACTCAGAACATGGGACTAGTCTTAACTGGATACTTGTTATGATTTGTGTGCCTTGTTTAAGGCAAAGAAGTGGTTCAAATAATGGATTTTCTGTAAAACAAGAAAAATGTTCCCTGTAATGTGTGTGCGCGCGCGCGTGTGTGTGTGTGTGTGTTACTGAGGCTTGAACCCAGAGGCATTCTTCCTTTGAGCTACACCCCCAGACCTATTTATTTATTTGTTTGTTTATTTATTGAAACACGGTCTTGCTAGATTGCTGAGAGTTTAAGTTGCTGAGGTTGGTCTTGAACCTGTGATCCTCCTGTCTCAGCTTCCCAAGTACTGGGATTACAGGTGTGCGCCACCACACCTGGCCATACTTTTTAAATGTAGTATGGAGTAGACCCACACATGAGGAACACTAGGCTACAGAGTTCTGCAAAGAGACCTGAAATTTGTCTTTTAGCACCATCATACGAAGCTCTGGGAGGTAAATTCTCTGAAAATAAGAATTTTAGAAATTAGAAGAACGTCACATTCTTACACGCAGCATCCAGCATTGCCTAGTGTTTGGATGTACAGCGCCTCCAGGAGTAAGAACGAGAAGTGCCAACGGGCTTCGCTTGCCTCAGTGCCCCGTCCTTGCTCCATACTGTGTTAAATGGTTAAAGTAAGTACAGACACTCTGTGTGTGTGTGTTGGGGAGGGGGGTACTGGGGGTTGAACACAGGCATTCTACCTCTGAGCTACACCCTCCAGCCCGCTTTTTTTTTTTTTGGAACAGGGTCTCATTTGGAACAGGTCTCATTGCTGAGAGCCATGCTATGTTGCTAAGGCTGTCCTCAAAACTGCAGTCCTCCTGTCTCAGCCTCCCAAGTACTGAGATTACAGGCGTGCACCCCCATACCCAGCTAGAAACAGTTTTAATGGGGAAAGAGTGAAAACTTCTTGAACAATACAAGTTACATATTTTAAATCATTTTTTTTTTGCAGTACCGGGGATTGAAGCCAGGGGCGTTCTACCTCCGAGCTACACCCCCGGCCCTATTTTTTATCATTTATTTTGAAACCGGGTCTCACGAAGTTGCGGAGGGCCTCACTAATTAACTGAGGCTGGCCGCGAACCCGGATTCTCCGATCTCAGCCTCCCAAAGTACTGGGATTACAAGCGTGCGCCACCACGCCCGGCTATTTTAAATCATTTCTTTTCTTTTTTGTGGTACTGGGGATTGAACCCAGGGGCTTTCTACCTCCGAGCTACACACCCCAGCCCTATTTTATTTTATTTTTAAATTTTGAAGCAGGGTCTCACTTAGTTGCAGAAGGCCTTGCTAAATTGCTGAGGCTGGCCTGGAACCTGCGATCCTGTCTCAGCCTCCCAAGTACTGGGATTATAGTAATGTGCCACCATGCCCAGCTTTTAAATAATTTCTTAATATTGGTCATTATTTAGTACAAGTAAAAAAACTTTCAACAGGTGTCATGATGCTTTTCTGGTACAGATTGCTCATGGAAGTTTAATAGAATAATTTTTAAAATGTTTTTTTTTTTTCAAGCTGGGCATGGTGGTGCACACCCGTAACTCTGGCACTTGGGAGGTTGAGACAGGAAGATCCCAAGTTCAAGGACAGCCTCAGCAACTTAGCAAGACCTTGTTTCAAAATAAAAAATTAAAAAGGGCTGAAGATATATTTCAGAGGTAGAATGTCCGTGGGTTTAATACCCAGCACCAAAAAAAGTAAATATTCGTATGTAGGTAGATTTGTTCTGCAGAGTTTGGTCTGATTTTCCCCCTTTAATAGAATAAGAATAATTTTATTTCCCTTTGTGTGTGTGTGTGTGTGTGTGTGTGTGTGTGTGTGTGTGTGTGGTGCTGGGGATTGAAACCAGAGGCATTCTACAGCCCTATTTTGTTTTTTTAAATTTGGAAACAGAGTCTCACCAAGTTGCTGAGGGCCTCGCTAAGTTGCTGAGGCTGGCTTTGAACCTGTGATCCTTCTGTTTCAGCCTCCAAAGTACTGGGATCACAGGTGTGCACCACCACTCCTGGCTAATTTTATTTCTTTTTAAGAATAATTTTTGGTTATAAGATAATTTTTGCTAGTGAACCATTTGAAAGTAAGAAATTAAGATGTAAATAGCATGACACTTCATCTCTATATTCTGTAATGTGTCTCCTAAAAACAAGGATTTTTTACATAATCAAAATCCTATCGCCAGGCATGGCTGTGCACACCTGTAATCCCAGTACTTGGGAGACTGAGATAGGAGGAACGCAAGTTCAAGGCCAGTCTCAGCAACTTAGTGAGACACTCAGCAACTTAGTGAGACCCTGTTTCAAAATAAAAACTAAGAGGGGGGGGTAGGACCTGGAGGGGAGTGCTCCAAGAGTTGTGTGCATGTGTGTTTCTATCACTCTATACCCCAATATGATGTATAATTACAGTGCACCAAATAAAAGTGTAAAAAATAAAAACTAAAATAGGGCTGAGGGTGTAGCTCAGAGGTAGAATACCCCTGGGTTCAATCCCTAGTACCAAAAAAAAAAAAAATGTGGGTTTAGCATGTACAAAGCCCTGGTTAGATCTCCAGCACCCCCCCACACACACACTCCTGTTATATCCAAGAAGGTTAATATTGATACGATAATCTCATTTAATATATAACTCATATTCAAACTTCCCTGTTTGTCTTCAATCTTTCCTTTATATGTAGATGAGGTCCTACACCTTTTATTTGTTTTTAAATCTTTTATAAGGTCACTTTTCTTAAAGCAGCCCCAGCTAGATATCTTGTAGAAAGCCCCAGAATCTAAGCTGGGTTTGGTGATATACACCTGTAATCCCAGAGATTTGGGAGAATGAGGCAGGAGGATCTCAAGTTTGAGGCCAGCCTGGGCAATTTAGTGAGACCCCATTCCAAAGTAACAAACAGAAAGGGCTGGGGGTGTAGCTCAGTGGTAGAGCACCCCTGGATTCAATCCCCAGTAAAATGAATGAATGAATGAATGAATGAATGAATGAATTAATAGGGCTGGACATATAACTCGGAGGTAGAATGCCCATGGGTTCAATCCCCAGTTACTAAAACATAAAAATAAAAAATAAATGGTCAATTTTAAAAAATGGTAAATTTTATCTCCATAAAAGTGAATGACATGGAAAATGTAGAATCTATGGGAGTTAAGTAGAGTATAAGGGGTGTGGTCTGATTTATGACTTTTAATCCACAATATACCTACCTCAACCCAGCTAATATTCAGGCCTTCAATTCAACTTGGTTTGTGAATCTAGACAATTTTCTTTTTGGAATTGGGGATTGAACCCAGGGGCATTCTACCTCCGAGTTACACCCCCAGCCCTATTTTATTTTTATTTTTGAAACAGGGTCTCACTAAGTTGCCGAGGAACTTACTAAGTTGCTGAGGCTGGCCTTGAACTGCAATCCTCCTGTTTCAGCCTCCCAAGTACTGGCATTACAGACATGTGCCACCATGCCCGGCTCAATCTAGACAGTTTTAAAGGGTGTCATCCTCAGTGTTGAGAGCTGCACCAACTTTTGTGTCTTCGCTTTTTCTTTGGCTTCCAATCTAGAAGAATCAAGAATCAAGTTACTTTGGATTGCTTAATGAGATTAAAATAGAAAGTACAGCCAAAAAAAAAAAAAAGAAAGTAGAGGTTATTCAGTCACCTGGTTTCTTTTGATCCAATTTAGAATCAAGGGATTAAAAACTATGTTGGCTCTGGTACGATATGAAATATGGAAGCATACGGGCAGTGTGTAGCGTGGGAGTTTAAATCGGAACGAATCTGGAGAGCAGTCACAATGAGTATCAGTGACAATGACATTGCTGCTTAGTGACCCAGCGTTTCCTTTTTGTTCCATGGAAGTAAATTGAAATGGAGGGGAACTTCATTTGAGATTACATTTATGGAGAAAATTTATTAGAGGCTCAAACATTCAAAAGTAAGAGAACTGCTGAATTAGCACTGACAATCATTGGAATGTCAGTCAGTCATCAAAAATAACATTTATGAAGAGGTTGTAATGCCAAATTTTTTTTTTTTTTGCGGAACTGGGGTTTGAACCCAGGGGCATTCTACCTCCGAGCTACACCCCCAGCCCTATTTTTTTATTCTTTATTTTGAAACAGGGTCTCACTAAGTTGCGGAGGCCTCACTAAGTAGCTGAGGCTGGCTGTGAACCTGCGATCCTCCTGTCTCAGCCTCCCAAGTACTGGGATTACAAGCGTGCACCACTACGCCCGGCTTTAATGCCAAATTTATGATAACAAGCAGCTAACGTGAGATCATTGTAATTGATAAGTATAGAATAAGAAATGATATGTGATCCACCATGTTCATAGGAAAAAAAGGTCAAAAGTAAATATATAAGTTGTTTCTGTCGGGTGACAGGAATATAGCTGTCCTCTCCTACTTTTTCTTTCTGCATTTTCCAAATGTATATAATAATAAACAAAATTTTTGTAATGATGGCTTGATTTCGTGGAGATGAAGGGCACTCTGAATCCTTGTGACATTTATTTCCTCAGTGGCCTTTGGAGACAGACGCTGTCATTAGCCCATTTCACAGGTAAAGGACTTGAGGCTCGAGGGGTAAACAGAGCTTGCCCTGTGTCTTGCAGCTGGACAGGGGCAAATTCTACCAGAGGCAGTCCAGGCCTAGAGCCCTGTCTTAACGCTGATGAACGCGAAGCCCATCATGAAGATTACAGAGGTCCACAGTGTGTGTTCAGCTCAAGTGTGTGTGGTTGGCTTTTGCAGCAGTGAGCTCGTAGCTGGGGGACTTTATTTCTGGGTCTGTCCTTGGCTCACTCGGAATGAAATTAAGTTAATTTTCTGTTGGTCCCAGTTTCTCTATCTTTGAGGTAAGGAAAGCAAAACCTCCCATTTCTGTGATTCTTTTTGCTTATGAACCTGCTTATGCACTTGTAATAATATTGTGTGTGTGTGTGTGTGTGTGTGTGTGTGTGTCTGTCTGTCTGTCTGTCACTGGGGATTGAAATCAGGAGCATTCTACCTCTGAACTATACCTTCAGTCCTTTTTAAATTTTTTTGTTTGGAAACAGGGTCTTGCTAGGTTGCTGAGAGTCTTGCTATGTTTCTGAGGCTGTCCTTGAACCTGTGATCCTCCTGTTTCAGCTTCTCAAGTACTGAGATTACAGGTGTGCGCTACTATGTCCTGTCATTTTTTTTAAGATACTGGGGATTGAATCCAGGCTTCCCACATGCTAGGCAAGTACTTTATCACTGAGCCACACGAGACAGAGTCTTGCTAAGTTGCCGAGGCTGGACTTGAACTTGTGATCCTCCTGCCTCAGCCTCACAAGTCACTCCACTACGCCCTGTAATAAATACTTGTAGGTCCAAAGTGTTATTACCATGAGGTGGGAGCTGGTGTGGTTTGTTGGTGCTTGGGTTTTGGCATTAGGCGGATCCAGGTTCAAATCCTTTGGACACTCGGATGCTCTGCGCCTCAGTGTCCACAGCTGTCAAACAGGAAGTGCTGTGTACCTGGAGGGCTTCGAGGAGGAGGGGAGATTTCTTACACAGTCCCCACTCAGCGACTGTCCTTTGCCTTCTCTCCGCTCATCCGATTGAGCTTTGAGCGCAAGAAGCATGAGGCCCGTCTGTGTTTCTTGTAAATGTTTTGAACACCTTCTTAAAATAAACAGAAGGCCAACCAGCCCTGGTAACTTGTCAGCACGGAGACCTGTCCTGTAGGAATGGGGACAAAGGGCACTCCCTCGGCCTCGCGGCTGGACTCACTCGCGGAAGCTTGCGGGGCAGTTCCAGAATGCAACAGAATACCCCCCAGGGGCCCCGGGACAGGGGACACATCCTCCTTCACCTTCTACCCACTCCGTCAACCTTTAACTCGTGGTGCAGAGAGACAAGTCAGCCCTCTGACGAGGTCCACGTATATAATTCAATTAAATTGGCACAGAGAAATAAAATTGACTTATACATATCAAAATCCAAATGTGTTGTTTGGGGCCAAATATGTATGTGTCTCTCAGTGTGTATTTACATACAGCAAACCCTCCTTAGCTACAGTTCTCACTTCCCATAGTTTCAGTTACCTATAGTCAACTGTCCAGAAATATTACATGGAAGGTTCCAGAAAGGAATAATTTGTATCTTTTATTTTTTATTTTTATCTTTTTAAGGTACTGAAGATTGAACCAGGGGCATTCTACATCTGAGCAATACCCCCAGTTCTATTTTTTTTTATTTTTATTTTGAAACAGGGTCTGGTTAAATTGCTACGGCTGGCCTCAAGCCTGCAATCCTCCTGTCTCAGCCTCTCAAGTACTGGGATTATAGGCATGTGCCACTGTGCCCAGCTCTGGGCTTTATGTCTTTATGTACATTCTGTCTCTCATTGATCTATTTCTTTTTATAAATGTTTCTAATTGTAATGCATAAGACAGATACTTAAAATATATATAAATTAGCCTAGTGGAGTACTTTAAGGTGAACATTCTGTTAACTACTATCCAGCTCAGGTTTTATTAGTTTTTTTTTTTTGTGGTACTGGAGATTGAACTCAGGGGCATTCTACCTCCAAGCTATACCCCCAGCCCCTTTTTTATTTTATTTATGTATTTATTTTGTTGATGTTGTTTTGAAACAGGGTCTTGCTAGGTTGCTGAGAGTCTCACTAAGTTGCTGAGGCTGGTTTTGGACCTGCGATCCTCCTGTCTCAGCCTCCCAAATACTGGGATTACAGGAGTGCACCCCCATGCCTGGCTTGCCCTGTGTATTTTAAAGCTATGCTATTAAGTGCATAAAAAATTAGAATTGCTCTCTCATTAGAAAAGTGGCAAGAAGTCACATATGGTAGGAGCTAAAGAGTCCCTCTTTTGCTATTTGTGTCTCTGACAACAGAGCTCCCAAAAATGAGGTTTGTCACTAGAATGTGACCAACTTCACATGAAGGGTGGCCTCTTCGCATGAAGGATGGCCGCTCAGGCACTAGGAAGTAGGAAACCCTCTCACCCTCTCCTGTCAGCAGTGAGCCCTCTGCAGTATGTGTTGGTGCTGTGACCGAGGGGGCGGGCCTGGAATTCAGACAGATCACCTCTCTACGCCTCTATTTTCTCTTCTGTAAAAGGCATAAAAGTACTATGGTTACTTTATTGGTGCTGTGACTTTATGAGGATTAAATGAAAACATCCAAGCCAGGCATGGTGGCGCATGCCTATAATCCCTGTAGTTTGCTAAGACAGGAGGATTGCAGGTTCGAGGACAACCTCAGCAAGTAGTGAGACTCTCATCAACCTAGCAAGACCCTGTTTCCAAATAAGAAATAAAATTGGGCTGGGGGTGTAGCTCGAAGGTAGAATGCCTCTGGGTTCAATCCCTAGTATCACACACACACACACACTGAAATCATCCAGGCAGAGTTTCTGGTTGGCATATGCTATACATCAAATAAATGTGAAATAATGCTATATCATTATTGTCTTGTTATACTACCTCACCTGGACCAAGGCTCAGCTTCACACAGCTTGTACGTGTTAAATCCCCCTCTTATGGGCCCATGGCTGTGTAGTACGTAGAGCAGATGCTACCTGATCCTGATTCCACAAGGCTTTTCCCTTTCTTACAGCTCAGGTGTGCGTTGGAATCACCATGGTACTGATTATACACAACTATTGGTTCCTTTATGTCCCTTATTTGACCTGGCTTTACTTTGACTGGCGGACCCCAGAGCAAGGAGGCAGGAGATCCAACTGGGTCAGAAACTGGACTGTTTGGAGGTACTTTAAGGACTATTTTCCAATTCATGTGAGTAGAATTACTTTATAAAATATTATCTAGGGTTGGGAGAAGAGTAGAAATTTATTTTAATCGCATATATCTCAAGCCTTTTCCTTTTCAGTGGGAGTGGCTTAGTTCATTTTGTGCTTCTATAGTGGAATGCCAGAGACTGGGTACTTTATTTAAAAAAAAAAGGCCAGGCAAGGTGGCGCACGCTTGTAATCCCAGTACTTGGGAGGCTGAGACAAGAGGATTGCAGGTTCGCAGCCAGCCTCAGCTACTTAGTGAGGCCCTCCGCAACTTAGTGAGACCCTGTTTCAAAATAAAGAATAAAAAATAGGGCTGGGGGTATAGTTCGGAGGTAGAATGCCCCTGGGTTCAATCCACAGTACAAAAAAAAAAAAAAAAGAAGTTCTGGTGGGGAGGCCCAATGCCAAGGTGCAGCACCCGATGAGGATCTCCTTTATCCCGTGGTAGATGTGAAAGGTCAAGAGAGGGCATTTATTTTTTGTGGTACTGGGGATTGAACCCACAGGCATTCTATCTCTGAGCTACATCCCCAGCCCGATTTTTTAAAATTCTTTATTCTGAAACAGGGTCTTATTAAGTTGCTGAGGCTGGCCGTGAACCTGTGATCCTCCTGTCTCAAGTTCCCAAGTACTGGGATTACAAGCATGCGCCACCATGCCTGGCTCAAATTTGTCCTTTTAGAAGGAACCTGTTCCCACAATAATGGTGTGAATCTATTTACCCTGTTCCCATCACCTAAACACCTCCCCTTAGGCCCCACCTCTCAACACTCTTGCATTGGGGACTAAAGTTTCCCATGCATGCTTTTTTTTGGGGGAAAAAAGATTCAAACCACTGCAGGAAGAAAGCCTACAATTTGGCCCAAGTTACTAAATGAATTGTCCCAAATCTTTGTTTGTGGTGTGTGCGTGCGTGCACGCGCGCACGCGCGCGCGCGCGCGTGTGTGTGTGTGTGTGTGTGTGTGTGGTATTGGGGATTGAACCCAAGGGCATTCTACCCCTGAGCTACACCCCCAGCCCTATTTTATTTTTCATTTTGAAACAGGGTTTCGCTAGGTTGCTGAAGGCCTCACTAATTTGCTGAGGCTGACCATGAACCTGCAATCCTCTCTCAGCCTCCCAAGTACTGGGATTATAGTTGTGCGCTATCATACCCGGCTATGAATTGACCAAATCTCGAAGAATGTGTGTGCAGAGATCTGGGTTCAGAGGATATTTTGGAAACTTGGAAACAGCTCCAACCCAGGGAACTAAAATAAATGGTATTCTCCATTTCCTCTTGACATGAGAACTCATGGCGGGTCCTTTTGGAAACTAACGAGGGGCCATTTTCTCTCTTTATCTCAATGTGCATGCGCTGTAGCTCATCAAAACTTGGGATTTGGATCCAACTCACAACTATATATTTGGGTTTCACCCCCATGGAGTACTCGTGGCTGGAGCCTTTGGGAATTTCTGTACCAATCACTCGGACTTCAAGGCGCTGTTTCCGGGCTTTACCGCGTACCTCCACGTGCTCCCGTTCTGGTTCCGGTGTCCTCTCTTCCGAGAATACCTGATGAGCAGCGGTGAGTGATGGCAGGGGGCCGTTCCTGAAGCGTGCTGGGGTGGCAGGAGCAACGGCATCCAACGGGGTTTACATGTTCTTAGAGCAAAACCCTGTGTCCTTGTTCCAATGTCCCTTACCACCACCCTGGCCTGAGGTGCAGGGACATGAAGACTGTCCTTTCTTCTGTTCCATCTAGCATGGTGACTGAAACACAGGCATGCTCAATACCTATTAATTCAATGAGAGAATCAGTGAATGAATGCATTTTATACATCCAGATGTGGAAAAACCACGGAGCCAATAAGTGATAATCACACCCTTGGAGAGGCACTTTGCATGCTTTTATGAATATTAGAAATGGAAAACTTCCTCCATTGTATCTTTTTAAAAATAATTCTTCTTCTTCTTCTTCTTCTTCTTCTTCTTCCTCCTCCTCCTCCTCCTTCTTTTTTGGTGGTACTGGGGATTGAATCCAGGGGTATTCTATCTCTAAGCTACACCCCCAGCCGTATTTTATTTTTATTTTGAAACAGGTCTCACTAAGTTGCGGAGAGCCTTGTTAAGTTGCTGAGGCTGGCTGCCAACCTGTGATCCTCCTGTCTCAGCCTCCCAAGTACTGGGGTTACAGGCCTGCACCACCACGCTGGGCTCTCCATTTTATCTTGAAGTAATGGCTGTGATATAAACCAAACATACTTGTATCTTTGTCTTCCCAGATTAAATATTCTGCTCTTTTACTCCGAACCACTGAAGTACTCTTTGATTAGTAAAACCATAATTCTGCCAATTCTGAGAATAAAATTAATCTGAAATGTTATAAAGATACTATATTAATATATACAGAACCTAAACTTGTGTTGATGGCTATCATTTCAACCTCAGAGGCTCAATTTACTTGGTTTTCCAACTTGATGAATTTTTTGTGTGTGTGCTGGGGATGGAACTTAGGGACATTCTACCTCCGAGCTATACCCCCAGCCCTATTTTATTTTTATTTTGAAACAGGGTCTCACTAGGTAGATGAGAGTCTCACTACTTGCTGAGGCTGTCCTCAAACCTGCGATCCTCCTGTCTCAGCCTCCCAAGTACTGAGATTACAGGTGTGCGCCACCACACCCAGCTTGATGAACTTATTGACCAACCATGAACTGTAGTAATGTATGAAGTGTTCTTTATTTGTGGATATTGTGTCAGATAATCATTATTGTCTTTGTAGTTTCTAGGTATAAAGAAAAGTGGAGAGTTTTTGAAAAACTGTAATTTCAGGATTAATAAGCAGCATATTTAGGGATAGAATTTTCCATGACCTTCTAGATTTTCATTACTTCCTATTAACTTTTCCAGTCGTTATTGTCATATAGTACATATCTGGTAGGAAATCAGCAAGCACCAAAGCACCAGGGTCCATGGCTGGGTTTTCAGGTTGTTTCTGTGTATCAGTCCATAAATGGAACTGCATTCAGTATGGGCTACCCGGTACAGTAGAGGGACCCATTAGTCCTCTAAACTACCAAAAGATCTAGCACTTGACCTCTAGAGGGCGCACGCACCCCCAAACTACAAAGTGATCTGGCCTTTGGCCTCTAGAGGGCGCACTAACCCCTCCCAAACTACTAAGGGGCGGGGGACTCTTCTTGGAGTTTGTTGTTGTTTGTACTGGGGGTTGAACCAAGGGGCGTTATACCTCTGAGCTACACCCCCAGTCCTATTTTATTTTGAGACAGGGTCTCACTAAGTTGCTGAGACTGGCCTCAAACTTGTGATCCTCCTGTCTCAGCCTTCCAAGTACTGGGATTACAAGAATGTGCCATGGTGCCTAACTGCTCCTCTCCTTTGACATTGGGTTAGAGATTTATGAAAGGCAGAAAATTAAAGAGAAATTTTAAAATTTTAAAAAAAGCACAGAAATGTATTTGCAGCATACTGTTTGCTGATTCAAAATGTAGCCACGGGTGAATGTGAGCAGTGTAGTTGAGAACAGGTGTGATATACTCTTCTCCAGACACAAATAATCCTTCTCAGAGTCTTTCTCCATATGATGCCCCACAGCCATTGCCACTTATGAGAGAGTTGACGTGTGAGATGAAACCTGTATGCTATACTGGTTTATATCATGAAATCTTTTCCTTTGCTACAACATTCAATATCGTAAGAACTGATAAGAGTATACAAACTTGTAACCAGTAGAGTTGTACGCTGTTCTTGTCTCTAAGCAGACCATCTTCAATACTTGTTTTTTGTTTTTGTTTTTTTCTCTTGCAGTATTGGGGATTGAGCCCAGGGCACTCTACCACTGAGCTACATCCCCTAGCCCTTTTTATTTTTTATTTTGAGACAGGGTCTCACTAAATTACTGGGGATGGCCTCGAACTTGCAATCCTCCTGCCTCAGCCTCCCGGGTTGCTGGGATTCTAGGTGTGCACCACCACACCTGGCTGAGAGCCCTCAATACTACCTCCCAGAACCAGTCCCTTAGGATAGCCATAGCTTAAGGTTCCCTTCTACTCCAAACCGGCCTTCGTGGCTGCCCTCTCTGGATGGGAAGGACAGACAGACATGTGCACCAGACCTCAGATAGAAGGAGCCAATCGGGTTTCGAAGGGCCCTTGCTGGCAGGTGTCTTACTCTAGAGGTTTTTGTAGCTGTAAGTCCTTTTAAATTCCACCTCCCTCCCATTCTTCTTGGCCTATTTTGGTGTGTCTGTACCCACCAGGTGTCATCCGGAACAGACTCTGTTTCAAAGCTCATGTTTCTTTCTGTCTGCCCAGTAAGGCTGGGCAGCTAGCAGGGATCAGATCACAACAGCCTTGGACACCATGCAGAGGACTTAGATTTTAATTTGTAGGTCAGCCACAAGGAACTCATGAGGGATTTTGATCCAAGGAGGGACCTCATCAGATTTCGCATGTTAGAAAGACCGTTCCGGCTGCAGCGTGGACACAGGATGGAGGGAGCGAGCGAGCTGCAGACTGTGACCAGGGGTCGGGCTTAGTGTGGCGATCAGGGCGAGGGGATAGGGGCCACCCTAGCCCAGGGGCTCTGATGGTGGACATGCAGGAGAGGAGATCAACGGGAAAAATATTTGATAGCATCAACAAGACTTAGCGATGGATTCATCCTGGTGAAGGCGAGGACTGTATTTTGTTATTATTCTCAGCATCTGGCCTGCAGCAGGTGTTTGGTAAATGCTTCTGAATGAATGAGCGAGCCAGCAGAGTGGTGCCAGCAGAGGGAGCAGGCGTGGGAGGAGCGGAGCAGGCATGGGAGGAGCAGGAGCACGTGTGGGAGGAGCTCTGTTTCTCCTTGGGCTCTGGAGAGAGGGTGGTCCCATGCACCGTCATTGCTGATGTTGGAAGACGAACCATGAGGAAGGAGAATTGAATGCGCTGGGTTTGGAGACGTGGAGGCTGAGGAGTCTTGGAGCTGACAAGGTGGAGACATCCATGGGCCATGAGAGATGTGGTCAAGGAGACCAAAGAGGAAGGTCTCCCCGAAGTCGGATTTGGGAGAACGTGGCACATGCAGGTGGTAGTTGAGTTCATGAGCATAGATGAGGCTAGAAGACAATAGAGACAGCGGGGTGTGGTGGTACATGCTTTTAATCTCAGTACTTGGGAGGCTGAGAGGAGGATGGCAGGTTAGAGGCCAATCTCAGCAACTTAGCAAAACCCCTGTTTCAAAATAAAAAATAAAACCAGGCGTGATGGTGCACACTTATAATCCCAGTACTTGGGAGGCTGAGACAGGAGGATCGCAGGTTCGAGACCAAGCTAAGCAACTTAGTGAGACCCTGTTTCAAAATAAAAAATAAAAATCAGGCTGGGGGTGTAACTCAGAGGTAGGATGCCCCTGAGTTCAACCCCGAGTACCACAAAATAAAAAATAGGCCAGACATGGTGGCACATGCCTGTAATCCCAGAACTTGGGAGACTGAGATAGGAGGATGACTGAGTCTCAGCAAGTAGTGAGACTCCCAGCAACCTAGCGAGACCCTGTTTCAAAACAAAAAATAAAATTGGGCTGGGGGTGTAGCTCAGAGGTAGAATGCCCTGGGTTCAATCCCCTATGCCAATAAGTAAATAAATAAATACATATGTAAATACATATAGAAATGAAAGAGACAGTGAAGGGGCTGTCAGAAATAGCAGCTATAAAGGATGGCCTGAAGACTGGGAGGCAGACGAGGTCCTAAGCCAGCCAGGGCAGCTAGGAGAGCCCGGCGTCTGGAAACCCCAGAGGATCGCAGGTTCGAGGACAGCCTCAGCAAGTAGTGAGACTTTCATGAACCTAGTGAGACCCTGATTCAAAACAAAAATAAAGTAGGGCTGGGGTGTAGCTCGGAGGTAGACTGCCCCTGGGCTCAATCCCCAGTACCACAAAAAAAAGGGGGGAGGACGATGAGTTATCCTTTTTGTTTTATTCACTAAGGCCCAGTTTCGGTTTCCAAGGAAAGCGTGTCCTACGTGTTGAGCAAGGAGGGAGGTGGCCACATCTCTGTCATTGTCCTCGGGGGTGCAGAAGAGTCACTGGACGCCCACCCAGGAACCTTCACTCTGTTCATCCGCCAGAGGAAAGGATTCGTTAAAATCGCTCTGACCCACGGGTAAGTGGCTGCTTGTTTAAGGTAACTGGGTCAAGAAGGTTAAGACTTTACTAAATGAATACAAAGAAGGAATGTAATTTTTCTAGCCCTTAAAGACCAAGTTGATCTGACAATAAAAGCAGGTGTGGGTGTTTTGGGGGAAGGAATCTAACCTTTCCTCCAAGGTAGCTCAGTGCCGTGGGGTCCAGCAATTAACAACAAGAGCAACAACAGAAACCCAAAGTTCATGCACACAGGATCAATTCCCCGTCACATAGCAAACAGAGGGCAAGGAAAAAGAAGCTTCTGGAAACCCTGGTTTCCCTCCCTCCCTTCCATTCATCCATCCTGGGGATTGAACCCAGGGCATTTTACCTCAGAGCTACATTCCCAGCCCTTTTTATTTTTTATTTTGAAATAGGGTCTTGCTAGATTGCTGAGAGTTTTGCTAAGTTGCTGAGGCTGGCCTCGAACCTGCATTCCTCCTGTCTCAGCCTCCCAAGTACTGGGATTACAAGCGTGTGCCACCACGCCCAGCAGATCTCTGATTTTCTGTGGAATAAAATTCCATAAGTGGGTTGCTTACTGAAGTACCTCCTCAAAGGATTTCAAGGATAATGCAGTTTCAATGTTTTGAACAGAAAGTTAGCAATACAGTCTAGGGAGGCTTGGGTACATATAAGAACTTTGAAGTTTTTAAATTATGCTTTGTGCATGCACAAATATATCACAATGAATCTTGCTATTATATATAAGGCACCAATAAAAATAATAAAATGAAAACAACAATAAAGAAATTTTTTGTTCTTTGTTGCAGAAGTCAGCTCTGGACAAAGTAAGTTATTCAAGTTGCCGAGGCTGGCCTTAAACCTGAGATCCTCCTGTCTCAGCCTCCCAAGTCCTGGAATTACAGGCATGTGCACCAGGCTCAAAATAAATTATTCAAATCCTTCCATTTAAAATTCTTATTCAGCTGGGCATAGTGGCACACACTTATAAGCCCAGTACTTGGGAGGCTGAGACAGGAGGATTGCAGGTTCCCAGCCAGCCTCAGCTACTTAGTGAGTAGTGAGACCCTCTGCAACTTAGTGAGACCCTGTTTCACAATAAAGAATAAAAAAAATATAGGGCTGGGGATGTAGCTCAGAGGTAAAATGCCTCTGGGTTCAATCCCTAGTACCGCAAAAATAAAATAAAATAATAAAATAAAATAAAATAATAAAATAAAATAAAATAAAATAAAATAAAAAATAAAATAAAATAAAATAAAATAAAATAAAATTCTTATTCTCCCCTTTTGTTATTTGCAGAGCCTATTTGGTCCCAGTGTTTTCTTTCGGTGAAAATGAACTCTTTAAGCAAATTAACAACCCCGAAGGCTCATGGCTCCGAGCTGTGCAAGAGAAACTGCAGAAAATCATGGGGTTCGCTTTGCCGCTGTTTCATGCCAGAGGGATTTTTCAGTACAATTTTGGCCTCATGCCCTATCGGAAACCCATCCACACTGTAGGTATGTACATGAAACAAATGATCATTCTCTTACTCTAAGCAGTGTTCATTGTTACTGACCAAGGCGTGGGTGCAAGAGCAGTGGCTTTGAGTAAGAACTTCCTGCAGTAAGGACCTGTAGACGCTATCGGAGGCTTGGTTACAGTGCGCGTCTGTGTATGAAGTGGCTGCGTGTTCCATTTGAATAGGAATTGATTACTTTCAAGAATACCACCATTGAACTACAGGTAGAATCCAGTTTCAGAAATAAAGTTTCTAAGCAGGGCGTGGTGGCACACGCTTGTAATCCCAGTACTTGGGAGGCTGAGACAGGAGGATCACAGGTTCATGGTCAGCCTTAGCTACTTAGTGAGGCCCTCCACAACTTAGTGAGACCCCGTTTCAAAATAAAGAATAAAAAAAATAGGGTTGGGGATGTAGCTCGGAGCTAGAATTCCCTTGGGTTCAATCCCCAGTACCAAAAAAAAAAGGAAAAAATAAAAATAAATAAAGTTTCTAATCCTCCATGATACATCTATTACTCTCTATTAGCCGCTGACCAGCTCCCTGAGGGTCGCCAACTATGTTTTGCTTTCCCTGTGGAAAATTCCTGCCAAAATATGTTAATCCAAATGAAATCATCAGGAAGTCTTCAGACAAATCCAGATTGTGGGACATTGTATAAAACATCTGGCCTGAACTCTTTGAAAATATCAATGTCATGAAAGATGGAGGAGAGGGTGCTCAGCGATACACCGTGACTGCCATGGATTGGGGGGCAGGTATAAATGATATTGTTGAGACGATTGATAAAGTTTGAATGTGGACAGGGTGCAGAATGATACTGTGCACAGGTTAAATTTCTTGGGTACGATAAAGGTGTTGTTATGTAGGACATTGTTCTTGTTTAGGTCAGGCAGGCTAAAATATTTAGGAATAATACACGTGATTGACTCACTGATGCCCACAACTTACCTTCAAATGCTTCTACCAAAGTACAAATAATAATTCATATGTATATACATACTATATGTGCTTGTGTGTATGAAATGTAAGAAATTGTTGAGTCTAAGCTGGGCATGATGGTGCATGCCTGTAATCCCAGTAGTTCAGAGGCTGAGACAGGAGGATCGCAGGTTCGAGGACAGCCTCAGCAAGTAGTGAAACTCTCATCAACCTAGCAAGACCCTGTTTCAAAAAAAATAAAAATAAAAAATAAAATAGGGCTGGGGGTTTAGCTAAGAGGTAGAGTGCCCCTGGGTTCAATCCCCAGTACCACAGAACATAAAAAGAAAAAAGAAATTGTTGAGTCTAGATGAGGAGTGTGTGTTTATTGTATTATTCTTTAAATTTGAAATTTTTGGCCGGGCGTGGTGGCGCACGCTTGTAATCCCAGTACTTTGGGAGGCGGAGACAGGAGGATCCGGGTTCGCGGCCAACCTCAGCGCGCATGCGCACGCGTGTGCAATCGATCGATCGATCTCTCTCTCTCCTCTCTCCTCTCTCTCTCTCTCTGTCTCTCTCTCCCTCTCTCTCTCTACCTAGCGAGGCCCTCCGCAACTTCGTGAGACCCGGTTTCAAAAATAAAGCATAAAAAAAAATAGGGCCGGGGGCGTAGCGCGGAGGTAGAACGCCCCTGCGTTCAATCCCCGGAACCGCAAAAAAAAAAAATTTGTTTTTTGAATTTTTTTTTGTGCTGGAGCTTGAACCCAGGAGCATTTTACTGCTGAGCTATACCTCCAGCCCTATTTTATTTTGAAATAGGACTCACTAAGTTGCTGAGGGTCTCGCTAAGTAGTTGAGGATGGCCGGGTGTGGTGGCACACACTTGTAATCCCAGTACTTGGGAGACTGAGATTGGAGGATCCGGGTTCGTGGCCAGCCTCAGCTACTTAGTGAGGCCCTGCACAATTTAGTGAGACCCTGTTTCAAAATAAAGAATAAAAAATAGGGCTGGGGGGGGGCTCGGAGATAGAATGCCCCTGGGTTCAATCCCCAGTGCCACAAAAAAAAAAGTAGTTGAGGTTGAGGATGGCCTCGAACCTGTGATCCTCTTGTCTCAGCCTTCCAAGTACTGAGATTATAGGTGTGCACCATCACGCCCGGCTAGCTTTGAAATATTTGTAAGTAAAAAAGAGTGGAGGGAATGTACCTCATTTAGATAAAGCTGACATGAAACCATGTCCCTCATGGGGAAAGAGCAGGCTAAGGGGTTTTCTGAACTAGAAGGAAAGGAAGGAAACATAACTTAAGATTTAATTATAAAATGGAGAGGATTAATGAGATAATATGCTAAGGGGACTGATTAGAGGAGGCTAAACTTTACCTTCTTAGAGTCTCCGGCTGGGCCTGAGAATTCAATGGGCATGAATCAGATAAACAGGACAAAACATTCAGGTTTTTATGTCTTTCCTGGGAGCCCCAATAGAATGAAGACCCCCAGAAGTGGCTGGGCTGGGCCCGCGCGTTTCTATACAAGGTTGAACAAAGAAAGACCAGTGTGGAAATGTAACTAAAATCCACGCCGACACTAAAGGAACGTCAGAGGTCTTCTGCCCAAGTCTAAACGGGTTTCTCTCGACTCCACATCTCTGGTGATGAGGATGTCTCCTCTCCCTGGTGTAAGGAGGGCATCGTTTACCTGAGAGTTTTCCTTCCTGCTTGCAGGAAGGAAAGGGGAGGCCAGAATGCCTTTCTTTTTTTCTGCAAAAACATTTTCTGCAGTGTTTTTTAAAGTGCCTTTAGACCCTGGTGTGGTGGTGCACGCTTGTAATCCCAGTACTTGGG
>PVJS01008709.1:39759-52479 GCA_004027185.1 Glis glis
ACACACACACAAAGTGCCTTTAGCTTAAAATAATCCCTGTGCCAAAGTGACCTGTTTTGGGTTGGCACCTCTGCCACCCTCCAGGGCCCAGCACAACATGTTCAGTGCTCAGTGGATGTTCATAAGTAAGGATATAGTTGGGCATTGTTGCACACACCTATCATTCCTGTTTGAGAGGCTGAGAGAGGAGGATCACAGGTTTGAGACTGGCCTGAGCAACTTAGCAAAACTTTCAGCAACCCAGTGAGACCCTTTTTCAAGATTAAAAAAAATAAAAATGGGCTGGGGGTGTAGCTCAGAGGTAGAATGCCCCTGGGTTCAATCCCTAGTACCACACCCACACCCCACACACACATACAAAATAAGGGTGTATATGTGTGTACATAATATACGTACTTACACATATACATGCTTACACACGTGAGGGCATCTGCTTACGTCAGGCATCTTTTGAGCCTCCACTATGAGCCAGAGATTGGATTTGAGCTCAAGTTTTATCTGACACCCAAGTTACTCTTTTTCACAATCCCACTTGGCACAAACCCCCTGACTGTTCTGTGTCCAGCTATATAGATAGCATTTTTTTTTAAACTGGGGATTGAACCCAGGGGCATTCTACCTGTGAGCTATGCCCCTAGCACTTTTTATTTTTATTTTATTGATTTAATCATTTTTATTTTATTAATTTAATAATTATTAAAAATAATTAATAAATAAATTAATTTTTTTATTTTTGTGTGGCACTGGGGATTGAACCCAGGGGCATTCTACCTCCAAACTACACCTCCAGCCCTATTTTTTAAAATTTTTATTTGGAAACAGGGTCTCACTAGGTTGCTGAAAGCCTCGCTAAATTGCCGAGGTTGGCTTTGAACCTGCGAGCCTCCTGTCTCAGCCTCCCAAGTACTGGGATTCCAGGCGTGCACCACCACGCCCCGCTTTATTTTTTATTTTAAAACAGGATCTCGCTGAGTAGCTGAGGCTGGCTCCAACCTGTGATCCTCTAGTCTCAGCCTCCCAAGTACTGGAATTATAAGCCTGTACCATCCCGCCGGGCTTCCAGCTACGTAGCATCTTAAGAAAGAGTAGTTCCTACGTAAGATAGAGTCATAAACTATGGAATCTTTCTAACTACTGAAAAAATAGAACAAAGTGTGTGTGTGTGTGTGTGTGTGTGTGTGTGTGTGTGTGTGTGGGTGTGTGTGTGAGAGAGAGAGAGAGAGAGTGTGTGTGTGTGTGTGTGTGTGTGTGTGTGTGTATGTGTGTGTGAAAGAGTGGGGGGATATCTACTCTACCTCCATGAGAAGAAAGTAAAGCCCATTTCCAAACTGTCCCGAGCCGGGCTCCCCGGGGCCCACACAGCTCCTGGTTTCCCTGGAAGGAACGGCCAGCACCGCAGCGATGGGAGCAGGCCTGCTGGCCCAGCCGCAGGTGGGTGGCTCATCTTGAGCTGCTGGCTGGAGCTGGCAAGTGCACAGTGAGCGTGGCCAGCTGCTCCGAGACGGAAACAGAAGCTTGGACTCCTGGCTCTGCCACAAGTAGGCGTTGGCTGATTTTTGCAGGGGGAGGAAGTTCTGTTTCCAAGAGCGCTGCCTGTGCAGCTGCTTTTCCCTTTGTGTTGTTAGGAGAGATTTTGCAGAGGCTTGCACTAACTTAGTCTATGTCGGAAGCATTTTTGTTTCTTCTCCTTATTAGTAAAAAGTCTACTTTTTGCAGAGAGCGAGGATTGTGGTCTCTTAAGGGCTCCAGGGACCCCTTCTCAGAATCTTCCAATTCGTGATAACTCAGCTCAGAACAGGTCTGGGTGGAATTTTCATTTGACCCTCACAGTGCCGGAGATAGTAAGAGCTAAACTGGGATGGAAACTTAGAATATTCCAGGTTGTCGAGGTGAACGAAGCCCAAAGAAATCAAGTGTTGGGCCTGAGAGCTTGGGGCTCAGTCACAATAGGACTGTGATTTGGGGCAAGATAGGGACCCTTGGAGCTGCTGTCCTCCCCACCTGCCCTCTCTTGTGACCCTTCTGAGCCCCTGTGGCAGGAGGCACATGGGGGCTTCATCTTACTGCCTCGTGACCGGAGCTCATCCTGAAGTCTTGGATTTCTGACACTGCTCTCCACGTTCACGCTGTTTTTCCTTGGGCTAGCTGACTAGACTTTCTGGGCCTTACTGTTCCCACTTGTAAAACAGGGACAGTAATGGTGGCCTCGCTAGGGTGTTCCCAGGAAGACACCATCCCCATAAATACTAGCTTTCCTTCCAACAAAGGTGTGATTCAGCGTCAGTGTAGCCAGAATAACAAGAGGAGGCTGTTTCCCGCCATTCGCGCTGTGGTGGTTTTCAACCTCAGTCCCGCCAGCTGGGCTTCCTCAAGTTCGTTAGTCAAACTGTGGTCATGATGAACAAGTTTTGGTTTTGTCACCTCTGGTTTTATTCCTAAAAAGCAATTAAGAAAAATGTCTCGCCCTCTAATCCAGTTTTGGGTTGGTTTAGGAAGAAGGGGCAGGAGTGTGAAATTTAAATATTAATTTCCGGCCAGGCGTAAGTGGTGCACGCTTGTAATCCCAGTACTTGGGAGGCTGAGACCTGAGGATCCGGGTTCAAGGCCAGCCTCAGCTACTTAGTGAGGCTCTCTGCAACTTAGTGAGACCCTGTTTCAAAATAAAGAATAAAAAATAGGGCTGGAGGTAGAATGCCCCCTGGGTTCAATCTCCAGTACCGAAAAAAAAGAATAAATATTAATTTCCTGGGTTTTTTTTTGGTGTGTGGGTGTGTAGTTTGGAACTGTCAGCATCTCAGTTTCTCTACAAGTAAATAAGAGAAAGGCAGTAGACTACATGCATCTCACGGTGTAAAGCGAAGAGTTCTATGTTACATTCAGGGTGCCTGGCACACTTGAGCGAACTTTCTGGAAGAGCCCTCTGAAGTATAACGAAAGAGAACAGGGCTGAAATTAATGTAGGACAGCACCCAAGAAAGAAGACTCACTAACTCAGAATGACCAAGTCCTAACTAAAATAAGCCAGGAAGGCTGAGACAGGAGGATACAGCTTCGAGGCCAGCCTCAGCAACTTAGTGAGGCTCTGAGCAACTGAGTGAGACCTTTTCCAACTAAAAAATAAAATCGGTCTGGGGTTGTAGCTCAGAGGTAGAATGCCCCTGGGTTCAAGCACTGCACACATGTACACACACACACACACACACACACACACACACACACACACACGCTGGGAGCAGCACACTTCATCTTCTTAGACCAATGTGTCTCTGTATTATTCCCCACCCCCACCCTGAATAGATACATCGAGTTCTCTCATTGGGGTAGCTTCACTAAGAAAACACAAGCTGTTTCTATAAAACCACAGATTTGCTAGTAGATTTGTATGTAGATTTCTCCATTTTTTTTCTTCAAAGCTCAGAGCTAGGAGGAAGCTTCAAGACCATCAAGTTCTACTCTATCCCCCCCCCCCCATGTGAAAATTAAAGGCAGAGAGACAGTCACTCGATCAGTCACTAATGGTCTAGACCCAGGCTGGCCTGGGCACTTTGTTCAACCCCAGCTTCACATTCATCCATCACCAAATTAGCTTTTCCTGTCCATCTTTCCAGCCACAACTGCCAGTGAGATGGTTATGTTTCCAGTTCTTTTCTTTTTTAAAAAACTTATTATTATTATTATTATTATTATTATCATCATTATCATTATTATTGTGGTATTGGGGGTTGAACACGGGCATTCTACCTCTGGCTATACCCCCACCCCATTAAAAAATTTTTTTTTGTTGTTTTGAACAGGGTCTTGCTAGGTTGCTGAGGGTCTCACTAAGTTTCTGAGGCTGGTCTTGAACCTGCAATCCTCCTGTCTCAGCCTCCTAAGTACTGGGACTATGGGGATGCACCACCACGCCTGGCTATCTTTCCAGTTCTTTATGCCAAGTTAAAGAGACTAATGTCTACTGTGTGTAAGTTTGACACACAAGCTAGCAAAGAAAACTGCACATGAGCTTCTGGAGGCTGTATCTGGCGAAATTCTTAGCATTTCAGTTTATTAATGTTGCCAGAAGGTGTGTGTGTTTGTGTGTAGCGCTCCCTTCTCTGTGCCCCCTTACTGATGCCATTTATCACTGTCTTCCTGCTCAGTTTTCTCTTAACCAGCTACCTTCTGTTACTGTCATGGGTCGGAACCGTGTGTGTAGCCTGGGGGAATTCAGGTTAAGGCGAAGGAACCCCTCCACTGTGCATTCATTTCATTTCTTACAGCCCCGCACATCCACCCCATGCCCGAGCTAATCAAAAGTCAGAAGAAATAGTTTAGCCAGGCATGGTGGCTCATGCAGGTAATCCCAGTACTTGGGAGGCTGAGACAGGAGGATAGCAGTTTGGAGGACAGCCTCAGCAACTCAGGGAGAATTTCAGCAACCTAGCAAGACCCTGTTTCAAAACAGAACATAAAAAGGTCTGGGGGATGTGACTCAGAGGTAGAACACCCCTGGGTTCAATTCCGAGCCTCTCTCTCTCACACACACACACACACACACACACACACACACACACACACACACAAGCTTGCTGCCTAGCCATGGTTGACCATCCTGAACATCTTCAATCCATGGCATCAGTAGCAGCATCGGACCAGTAGGGGGCGCCACAAGCACAAACAGCAAAGCCATATGTATTATTGTGTTCTCTAAAACTGAGACAAGAGCCAGGCATGATGGTGCACACTTGTAATCCCAGTACCTGGGAGGCTGAGACCGGAGGATCCGGGTTTGCGGCCAGCCTCAGCTACTTAGTGGGGCCCTCCACAACTTAGTGACACCTGTTTCAAAATAAAGAATAAAAATAGGGCTGGGAATGTAGCTTGGAGGTAGAATGCCCCTGGGTTCAATCCCCTGTACCGCAAAAATAAAAAATAAAAAAATAAAACTCTGAGACAAGTGTGGTGTACATTATTTATCATATAAACATCTTTTATAATATGTATAGGAGTTACCAGATTTATTTTGAGTAAATTTGGGTATATGTTTAGCATATATATTTTAGTGTGTGTGTGTGTGTGTGTGTGTGTGTGTGTGTGTGTGTGTATATATATATTTTTTTTGTACTGGGGATTGAATCCAGAGGCATTCTACCGCTGAGCTACACCCTCAGCCCTTTTTTACGTTTTTTATTTTGAAACAGGGTCTTGCTAAGTTGCCCAGGCTGGCCTTGAACCTGCAATCATCCTGTCTCAGCCTCCCAAGTACTGGGACTATAGGAGTGAGCCAGCATACCCAGCTAATTAATATATTTTTGATTACACAGGTAAAACACAAATGCATTCTCATTTATAGAAAATTCATACAATACAGATGAAGTGAAAGTTTCCCCATCCCTACTCCTTCCCTAGAGAGAACTGTTCATTTGTCTTTCTAGACTTTTTTTCTATGCACTTAGAAATATAGACTTATAGCCGGGCGTGGTGGTGCACGCTTGTAATCCCAGTACTTGGGAGGCTGAGACAGGAGGATCGCAGGTTCGCAACCAGCCTCAGCTACTTAGTGAAGCCCTCTGCAACTTAGCAAGACCCTCTTTCAAAATAAAGGATAAAAATAGGGCTGGGGGTGTAGCCCAGAGGTAGAATGCCCCTGGGTTCAATCCCCAGTACCGCAAAAAAAAAAAAAAAAAAAAAAAACGGACTTATTTTCATAAGTGGGATAATATTTTTTTTCAACTTATTTTTTCCACTTAGTACATTTGACACATCTAGGGGTATGTGTGGTACATATGTTTTTATTATCTTTTTAAAGTTGATGCCTAGGATTCTACTGAATGACTGTTCCTTGGTTCACTTAATCATTATTCTATTGGGGACTTTCAGTTGCTTTGTGATTTTCTATTATTACGAACAGTGGAGTCCTTGTGATTATATGTGTTTCTGTAGTACAACTACTTAGCTGTGAAGGTCTGTGCACTCTGGATTGCTTAAAAAGATATTAGAAGGCCAGGCACGGTGGTGCACGCCTGTAATCCCAGTACTTGGGAAGCTGAGACAGGAGGATCATAGGTTCGAGTCCAGCCTCAGCAATTTAGCAAAACCCTGTTTCAAAATAAAAAATAAAATAGGGCGGGGGGGGGTAGCTCGGAGGTAGAATGCCCCTGGGTTCAGCCCCCAGCAAAAACAAAAAAAAGGGGGGGAGTCAGAATAGAGGGATGCCACATGACTGGAAGATTTCACAGCCGGTGATAATGAGAACACTGTGGTCCGCTGTCAGCTGTCCCGGGGGAATGCTGGTGACGCGGGCACACAGTTATTTCTACTTACTTCGCAGCTGCAGGCGGCACAGTAGCTCGTTTGAGTCAGAGTCAAAACCACCAGATACTGACAATCCAGTGTGTGCTGGGAAGGAAGGCCCTTTATTTGTGGACAAGTAGGATGGTGTGACCGCTGTGGGCAGCCAGTAAAATGCAGAAAGGACTGGAGTGAGCCGGCCGGGGCTGCTGATTGGCAGGTCCTGCCACAGTTGTCCAGTGGAGGCGGGGCCGAGGGGCTGTTCCTGACACCTCACCCATGATGTATTCTCTATTTTTTGCAGTTGGCCGGCCCATTCCTGTTCATCAGACTCTGCACCCAACCCCGGAGCAGATCGAGGCGCTGCATCAGACGTATTTGGAGGAGCTGAGGAAATTATTTGAGGAGCATAAAGGGAAGTATGGTATCCCAGAGCACGAAACCCTCGTTTTTAGATGACTTCACTCTTATGAGGCATGAAAGAGGACGAGAACTATCCCTTTCAGAGAATCAATATTTTAAATAAATGGATTGCTTTTTTTTTTCTTTGAACTATGGAATCCAATTTGCAGCCAAAAAGTATTATTTATGGTGACAAATGTTGATGTTTTATTTGTGGTAAATAAAAATACAGTAGGTGGCTATAGCAGAAGCTTGGAGAGGACTGCAAGACTTTAAATAAGCTTCTTCATTTAGAAAGGATAAGTCATTTGACAGGTTATGAAAAGGTTTATAATTGTTCATGTGCCCCAGAAAATAAAATAAAGGAAAGGAAAAATAAAAATGACAACTTCAAAAAGTCATTAGACCTTTTTTCTAAACAGCACAGTAATTTAAGAAGGTGTGTTGCTAATCAGACAGCTGTTGTTCTGCATAGCTGGAACATTCAGGAGACAGTGTATCAAATAATTTGCCATATAGAGAGCTGGAGGAGGTAATTTTTTTCTGCTTGAACAGACCATTTGTTAGGGAATAATGTCACTTTTAATACTTAGATAATTTGATCGTTTAAGTCAACACATTTTTATACAACAGTGCAGCTTTTTTTTTTTCTTCTTTTTTGCCATTTTAGAAATAGGATGATTCTGCCTCAGGGAAAACCCAGGTAGACAAGAGCCTCTTTCTTCATTTCTGTTCATGTTTGGAAACATATTTATTTGCTATAAACAGGCCAGTTTATTTGGGAAAGATGATTTTGCATATATTTTAGGATTTCGGAGATTCCAAAGAGATTTCATGGTAATAGAAAGACTTTTAATTTTCATCTGGGCTCAATGTCCCATGCCTGAAATCCCAGTACTTGGGAGGCTGAGGCGGGAGGATTATAGGTTGGAGGCCAGCCTTAGGAACTTAGTGAAACCCTTAGCAACAATTTAGCAAGACCCTGTTTCAAAATAAAAAATTAAGAAAAGAGCTGGAGGTGTTGCTCAGAGCTAGAATGCCCCTGGGTTCAATCTCCAATGAAAACAAAACAAAATGAAATAAAAAAAAACTTTAATTTTCTTCTCAAATGGCGTTTTCATTGTAATGACAACTTGGAAAGAAACTGCCTCTCTGGGGAGAGGTACCCAGTTCACAGCTGACTGGGGTTGATTCTTTTCTGAACCAGAATGAACAGGGACCTCGTCCTTCCTGTTTCCTGGTGCCCAGATCAGCTCGTGGCCCTTACTAAGCACAAAGTGAGTACTTGTTTAATTAGTGTACTTATAAGCCGGGCATGGTGGCACACGCTTGTAATCCCAGTACTTGGGAGGCTGAGACAGGAGGATCCGGGTTCATGGCCAGCCTCAGCTATTTAGTGTGGCTCTCCGCAACTTAGTGAGACCCTGTTTCAAAATAAAGAATAAACAATAGGGCTGGGGGTGTAGCTTGGAGGTAGAATGCCCCTGGGTTCAATCCCCAGTACCACACGCACACACACACACACACACACACACACACACACAAAATTAGTGTACTTATAGTTGAACATGCAGACAAACTTTGCTATAAGGTGAAGAAGTTTTTTTTTGGTTTTGTTTTGGTTTGGTTTGATTTGGCTTTGCTACTGGGGATTGAACTCAGGTACATTCTGCCTCTGAGCTACATCCCCAGCCCTTTTTTATTTTTTACTTTGAAACAGGATTCTCCTAAGTGGCTGAGGTTCTCACTAAGTTGCTGAGGCTGTCCTTGAACCCGCTATACTCCTGTCTCAGCCTCCCAAATACTGGGATTACAGGTGTGCGCCACCACGCCCAGCTCAATGTGAAGAAGTTTTAAAGCTATTCCATAGAATGAAACCTGCAATAAGACAAGACCCACTTTCAAAGGAGATAAAGTGCTGTGTCTGATTGTCCTGTATGAGTAATCAATAATACTGTATACTGTTTCATAAGGAAGTCAGAGGTTTCTGATTATTAGTCACAAAGCATTAAGTAAATAGTAAGAAGAATGTCTTGTTTCCAAGTGATTGTCGTTGCTAGGGGTTTGCTTCTGTACCTCCTCCGTTGTAGGTGTCTGCGAGCAATTTCACTCAGTTGCCTTCTAACTTACTAGTATCTTCAGGATCCTAATTTTTAAAACATTAAGCCCTGGGCTGGAGCTAGGATTGAGTTCATCAACAGCAAAACAGAATCCTGCTGGGTGATGCCTTGACCAGGGCAGCACTGCACACACGAGAGAGTGAACCTGCTTGTTGTTCTACAGGAGGGATTTGGGGCCTGAATTCCTTCGATTTCACACTAGCCGAGCCACCCAGGAATCCACTGACCCTCATCTTTGAAACCAGGTTTTGGTCAAAGCAGGGCCTTTGAGTTTTTACAAACCCATGAGCTTTATCTCTTTGAAGAAGTTTATTAAAAGCCCATGACACATGATCTTTTATGGTTTCACAGAGGTATGAACTTTAATCTCACACTGAGCTGGGAGCGGTGGCACCGCCTGTAATCCCAGTAGTCGGGCGGCTGAGACCGGAGGATCGCAGGTTCGAGGCCAGCCTCAGCAGTTCACACTGAGCAGTGAGGAGGCCATGCTGCCCACCCTCATCCGATGGGTTGTTTAGGAGGCAGTGAAGCCCATGCATAGTCAAGCAGAGGCACTAAAACGTGAGATGAGTTCTGCCATGTTTTATCTAGACTGTGCCATTAACAAAAATCTAGATATAAGCAACTTTAATTTTAGCATACATAAAATGTTATTTTTCAGTACATATGGCAGCAGTATATTATCTCCTCACTTCTTTTTTTTTTTGTGGTACTGGGGATTGAACCCAGGGGCATTCTACCTCTGAGCTACACCCCCAGCCCTAATTTTTATTCTTTATTTTGAAACAGGGTCTAAGTTGCAGAGGGCCTCACTAAGTAGCTGAGGTTGGCCATGAACCCAGCCAGATCCTTCGGTCTCAGCCTCCCAAGTACTGGGATTACAAGTGTGTGCCACCACGCCTGGCATCTCCTCACTTCTTAGGGTCTTTGTAGACCTTTTTTGTTGTTGTTGTTACTGGGGACTGAACTCAGGGGCATTCTACCTCTGAGCTACACCCCAGCCTTTTTTATTGTTTGTTTAGAAACAGGGTCTCGCTAGGTTTCTAAGAGTCTTGCTACATAGCTGAGACTGTCCTTGAACCTGTGATCCTCTCAGCCTCCCAAGTACTGGAATTATAGGCGTGCACCACCATGCCCAGCTGCAAATGAATTTTTTTATAGGAATTTTTGCAGTCGCACAAATGTGGGCCATGTATTGTATTCATTGGTATGGTTTGACAGAGATCTTGTCTTATAAAGTCTCCCATCTACTCTGTAATTGCACATAACTTTTCGTGTGTGGTGTGTGTAGTACTGGGGATTGAACCCAGGAGCATTCTACCTTCGAGGTAGATCCCCAGCCCTATTTTATTCTTTATTTGGAAACAGGGTCTCACTAAGTTGCAGAGGGCCTCACTAAATTGATGAGGCTGGCCATGAACCTGCGATCCTCCTGTCTCAGCCTCCCAAGTACTGGGATTACAAGCGTGCGCCACCACGCCTGGCTGCATCTAACTTTTAAACAGCAAAGCAAAACAAACACCACAAGGAAAATAGCCTCAGAGCACTACAAGCGAACCTGGGCCTGTGGCCTTGGGAGCATGTGTACGTCTGCTGTTTGATTTGGACATTTCTTTTTTTTTTTTTTGGCGGTACCAGGGATTGAACCCGGGGGCATTCTACCTCTGAGCTACACCCCCAGCCCTATTTTTTATTCTTTATTTGGAAACAGGGTCTCACTAAGTTGCGGAGGGCCTCACTAAGTAGCTGAGGCTGGCCGCGAACCCGGATCCTCCAGTCTCAGCCTCCCAAGTACTGGGATTACAAGCGTGCGCCACCACGCCCGGCTTGATTTGGACATTTCTCTCCCCTCTGTTTTCCTTGCATGCTGGGTGCAGGCTGAGTCATTTCCTTTGTCGTGCAGGGAGAACTTTCTGGAAGTGTCAGCAGCCAGCTTGTCTGTTATGCTTACATGGAAGGCTGCAGCTTCCAAGCTTCTGAAGGCCGGTCAGTTTTGCTCTTCACAAAGGGGAACTAGATATCTCAATGCAAAGCCTTTGCCACTTCCGTAAAATTTCCCAGTGTGTACGCACGAGGGATGATGCGTGAGCCTGTGTCAGGCGCTGAGGGTTAACCGTGAAATCTCTGCTTGCGGTAGAAGCTGTGTTTCTGTCGTGGGGCGCACAGAGGTGAAATCTGGTTGTCACAGCCACACTTTCTGTAACTTTCTCTTGTCCACACTACTTCAGTGATGCAAACCACCAAAGACTGTGGTGGATGCGGAAACAGTCGGGGGTGTGTTTGCTCTGTTTCCTTTCCCACTGTTGATGGAAATTCTTTCCCACTGTTTTGTGGATTTGTTTTTTGTTTTTCTTTTTCCAGTAGCCCAAGATGGCTAGTTCTCATATTTGCAATTTTTTAACCTAAGTGATATAATTTGTACTTGTGGGGCTGGAGGAGTTATTTAAGGAGAGAGAGAGAGAGAGAGAGAGAGAGTGTGTGTGTGTGTGTGTGTGTGTGTGTGTGTGTGTATTTTGGTACTAGGGATTGAACCCAGGGGCATTCTACCTCTGAGCTACACCCCCAGTCCTATTTTATTTTTTATTTTGAAGCAGTGTTTTGCTAAATTGCTGAGGGCCTCACTTAAGTTGCTGAGACTGTCCTTAAATCTGTAATCCTCCTGTTTTAGCCTCCCAAGTACTGGGATTACAGGCATGCGTCACCACACCCCACATGAAATTTGTGCATCTTTTGAAGGGAGAGAAAAACAGGGCAACTTTGAAAATAACCAGTCACTCTAGTTTCTCTAGGATGGTGAGCACAGAGGCAGATCTCTATGTTTAAAACCCAGGGATTTCTCGTTTCTTATATTTCGATCTTCGTAGTTAATCCTTCCCAAAGGCCTCCAGCTTAGTGCCTTACCATGTTACTGAAGAAAAAGGAGAAAGTTTATCTCAACCCATAGTTGTTGTTGATTTATTTTGTTTTGTTTTTTGTACTGCTGGGGAGTGAATCCAGGGGCATTCTACCTCCAAGCTACACCTCCAGCCTTATTTTATTTTTTATTTGGAAACAGGTCTCACTAAATTGCTGACAGCCTGACTGAGTTGCTGAGACTGGCTTCGAACCTGCGATCCTCCTGTCTCAGCCTCCCAAGTACTGCGATTACAAGCGTGCACCATGTAGTTCAAGCATGGGATGAGGAGTTTTTCAGCTGTAGAATTTGTATCTCATTTGCATTTTGGTCCTGTCCAGCCGTCTCTCAATGGACACTGTGGCACTAACTGGATGTTGGGTGGTGTCAACAGAGCCAAGTTTTAGAGCTGGAAGGGATGTTGTAGCCTAATTATTCCTTTTGCAGGTGAAGCAGTCTAACCGACGTGAGATTTAGTACAGATTAGCACTGACGCCAGGTCTACGTACATTCCCGTATCCTAGATTAAACAGCAGGCTCTGGTCTTCCATGGTTGTTAAACAATAAACCTAAGAACCCTTCTAACAAACAGAAGCATCAAAAAGTCATGTGTAGCCGGGCATGGTAGCGCACGCTTGTAATCCTAGTACTTCGGAGGCTGAGACAGGAGGAGCACAGGTTGGAGGACAGCCTCAGCAATTTAGTGAGGCTCTCAGTAACTTAATGAAACCCTGTTTCCAAATAAGAAATAAAATCGAATGCTGGGCGTGGTGGCGCACGCTTGTAATCCCAGTTCTTGGGAGGCTGAGACAGGAGGATTGCGGGTTCTCGGCCAGGCTCAGCTACTTAGTGAGGCCCTCCCGCAACTTAGTGAGACCCTGTTTCCAAATAAAGAATAAAATAGGGCAGGGGGGCCGGGCGTGGTGGCGCACACTTGTAATCCCAGTACTTGGGAGGCTGAGACCGGAGGATCACAGGTTCGCGGCCAGGCTCAGCTACTTAGTGAGGCCCTCTGCAACTTCGTGAGACCCAGTT
>PVJS01008710.1:0-52375 GCA_004027185.1 Glis glis
TGGGGCTGTGTGTCATGGAGGGAATGGGGGCTGTGTGAGAATGGGGGCTGTGTCATGGCAGGAATGGAGGCCGTGTGTTTGGCAGCTGCCGAGCCACCCTGTGATCACCCACCAGCATCAGGAAGTGAGGGAACTCACGGCCCGGGAGCAGTGTGTGTCTCGTTGGCTTTCCATTTGCCGGTCAGTCGGCAGGTTCCAGGTTTTTAACTCTCTCTAGCATCTGAGAGCAGCGGTGGCTCTCCAGGGCTCATCCTTGTTGGTGTCACTTGAAGAGGAGACGGATTGCTGCTCAAGGTCTTGCCCGGGCCGGCTGGCTCACCTGCCACGTCCCCGCAGAGGAGGTCTCCGCGCGGGCCGCCGGTCTGCCCTTGGCTGCTTTCACTCTGAAAGCAGTTGATTTTCATATCCAATCTGTAATAATGCTGGGTTGTTATACTTGCTAACAAAATTGAATGTTGTGTTTCTCATTTCTTGGAAATAAAGTGTTGAACCGACTCCCGCGATGCCGCGGTGCTCTGAGGACAGCCGTTGTTTGAGAGCAGTGACCATGGCTGCCCTCGGTGCACAGCCGAGTTGGCTGTGGGTGAAGCTTTGTTCTAGGCGGAAGGGCGGGCAGCCGGTCATTCCCAGGGAGTCGGCGCCCGCTCGCGGGAGCAGCAGACGGTAGAGCCTCAGCGTCCTTGTGTCTGCTCCAGCACCGTCTCAGCTCTCCTGGCCTTATTCCTGTGCTGGAGGAACTGTCCATTTCTATTTATTTTAAAATTGTACATAAAATCCCATATCTCCCCCCTTTAAGGAAAGAAATACGACATAGACGAGGCTGACCCTCCGTTGGTCTCCCTGCCCATGCGGACAGGTCCCTGCAGGCTGTAGCACCAGGCTTTCTCCAGGGCACATCCTTCCAGAGCCTCTCCAAACTTTGTCACATGGAACTGCACCCCTTTCTCCTAGTCTGTTTGCCCTCCAACCACTTGCCAACCCTGAGACCCAGGCTTAGCTGGAGGAAGGCAGGAGGTCCTGCCCAGGTTGCCAAGGCCACGTGACTAGGTCCAGGTCCAGGCCCCGCCTCCCTGTGAGCTCCAGTCTGACTCGCAGGGGCCCCGACCCAGCACTTACCGCTCAAAAGTGACTCCCGTCTCCATCTCAGTAGCCGCCCTGACCCCTCTGAGGTCCTATGGCCTGGTGGGCTTGCAGTCCTCGGAGCTGCCCTTGCTCTGCTCTGCTCTGCTGTGCTCTGTGTGGCAGAGGCTGACCCCTCAGGCCACATTTCCCTAGCTGTGGGTCAGCTGCCTCCAGCTGTTTTGAACAGTGGGAACCTGGGTGAAGTTGTAGGTCAGAAGGAAGGGAGAAGCCGGGGAGTCGCTCCCCTGCTCCCCGGCTCTGGCTCCTGTCTCCCACAAGCCTGTCTGGGCTCCTGCTGCTGCGGTTGGCCTCTGGGCCCTGCAAAGCCCGCTCTTCCATCTCCCTGGTCTCCTAGAGCTCATGGTGGTGCCTGCTCCTCAGCATTCCTGGGTGGTTTCACTGTCTCCCGGGCTCCTCACTTAATTTTGCATAGTTAGAGTATGTGATATAAGAACTAGGTGTTCGTAATAGTTTTTCAGACTTTGGGAGTTTATTTATGGAATTCCACCTTAAGCTATTGGGACTTCTTGATTCTGACTCTGAATATTTTTACATTTATTATTTTAAAATTATCATTCGAGTCATCTGCCACCCTCTGCGATGTCACATTCCCATTGTTCTAAGTTGACGTGCTGTATATTTTGATGTATATCTTCAGTAGATGTAAAGAATAAATGAAATACCTGGGAAATGTTGGGAGCTGCAGAAAGCACTCATATCCAAGGAGAGGGGAACTCCTAGGAAGTGGAGAGCCTCAGGTGGGCTCACTGTAGCAGGTAGATCCAGGTGTTGATTCTTTTTTTGGGGGAGGAGTAGGGTAAGGGCATAGTTAGCACATGTTAGCTATGGGTACAGTTACTTCTTTAACTGTCAGAGGATTAAAACAAGTGATAGTGGTTCAAAGAGAGGAAGAGGAATTTTTAAACCAAAAGGGAGAGTTTAGAGTTCTTCCAGGGGGCAGTGGGAAGAAGTCTTGGGATAAAGAAACCAAGGGCAAGAAACTACATTAGAGCCCCACCCCCATCCCCAGTGCTGGGGACGGAACCCGGGCCCTTGTGCATGCTAAGCACACACTCTAACACTGAGCTACATCCCCAGTCCAGAACCTACCTCGTCTACTTAGAATGGAGGTAGTTGGTCCGAACAGTGTTTAAGACGTGCATGCGGCTGGCACAGGAGGCGGCCACACAGGGGCCTTCACGTAACCCGGCCATAGCAATTTCACAGGAAGTAGGGAGGGGCGGGGGCAGTGAGCGTCCTCATGATCCTGTTTCAGGTCTTCCCTCCCCTCAACATGAGCGAGTCATCTCACAGCACAGCATGACTCTGCCTTGGCCAGGGGCCTGGGAAACCCCCGAGCAGAGGAACAGGGACCCTTCCTCAGTAGTAGCAACTGCGCTCACAGGGACAGTTATTTCAGTGACCCTGCCCCTGGGGAAAGGACTTTCCTGACTCCATGCTGCAGAAAGGCCTTCCCACAGTCTCTGTTCTGTTCTTCTCCCCGGGGCAGACATTTATTTTTGTTAATTTTGGTAAGAATCTGAAATATTAAGAAACTTTTTAAGATTTTTCTAACTTTGTGTTCATAGACAGCTTGGATATAACATGTGAACTAAGAATATCTTCTTATGTTAATTCCATCTGAAAACAAAAATAGAAGTGAATAAGTCTATTATGTAAACCCAGACTGGTTTTGTGTGTGTGTGTGAGAGAGAGAGAGAGAGAGAGAGAGAGAGAGAGTGTGTGTGTGTGTGTGTGTGTGTGTGTGTGTGTGTGTGTGTGTGACAGTGTCTGTAATGACTTTGTTTAAAAATATGGACGGTACCTAACAGAATGTTACTGGGCAGAAACATTGGGCCGGTGCCGTCTTGGCAGTTCTGACAAAGACGCCACGTGGTGATTAAGTTGTCCCTTCCTGAGGAACAGTTACACAACAGTCACATTATTCACCAGTGAAGCAGCCCTGGGAGAACTCCCAGCACAGCTGGGAGCTGAACTCAGCCGTCCTCCTGGAAGTGTCGCAGAGCCTTCAAGTAATCCAGCACTCAACCCCAGCATTGGATTTTTTTTAAGCTCTCGAAAATTAAAAAGGAAAAGGAAAGAGCTTCAAGGCTTCATCATGAACCTGGGCTGTTCACCGTCCGTGGATCAATCCGTGCTCAGAGGAGGCTGCAGCCCAAAGAGGGACTGTCAGTTAGGACTTTGGGCTGCCTGGGATGGACACCTGGCTCAGACCAGCTTCAGCAAAAAGGGAGTTTTGTTTTCACAGATCCTGGTATAACTCACAGGGTCTCTGGAAGCCGTGCAGGAGCCAGGCCCCCAGGGACTGGGGCCAAATCCTCAGCACTGGTCAGCATCCCGCCTCCTCTAGCTCCTCATCTGCTTTGTTTTCTCAGGCATTTCCATGGGAAGGGGGGCAGAAAGAAGAGCCCTCAGGGCTCAGCTGGAGTGGGGTATGTCTAGTCAGGTTCCTAAAACTGCATGGAACTCAGGGCTTGTTAGAATTTTTTTTTTATACCTGTGTGGGATGGTGCATATCTATAATCCCAGTACTTGGGAGGCTGAGACAGGAGGATCGCAGGTTCAAGAACAGCCTTAGCAACTTAGTAAGACTCTGTTTCAAAATTTAAAAATAGAAAACAGGGCTGGGAGTATAGCTTGGAGGTAGAATGCCCTAGTACCAAAAAAAAAAAAAAAAGACATGCATACATAGTTTTCTATTTTATACATGTATCCATGATATAATGTTTAAAAAGTAGTGTATTACAAATAGGTTCTCTTTCCATAAAAATAAATACGCTCTTGTATATGTGTTCATATGCTTGTATTTGAGTGGGAAGGGTATGGAAGGGTACCAAGGCTGAACCACTGGCTACAAAAAGTTAAGGATGGACACAGATGTCAAAACTGAGGAGAGATGCAGAAGCTAGTGTGGAGTACTCCTTATGTCAAAAGCATAGCTAGTGGTTTGCAACTAATTAAGAACATATGGGGTGTTTTACAGATGAGAGCAGATGCTGGGTGGGGCCTGCTCAAGAGAGACTCTGAGGAACACCTTTGCAGGCTTGTTTTCTGCTCTGTTCTCAAGTGTGTTCCCAAGTTAGTTTCCACATCTCTGGCCGTTGGGTAAGGGTGGGGTGTTCCCTTAGCAGAGTGTGTTGCTTCGGTTTGGGGAGGGAAAAGAAGGTAAAAGAGCAGAACTGAGGCTGAGGAAGCTTGGGTAGGGTGTGGAGTGGTGTGCACAGAGGTAGGAATGTGTGCCGGATCCGGGTGAGTTCATGAGAAGGGAGTGGCTGGGCCACGGGGAGGAGCTGGGGATGACCCTTTTGGGTGGACACAGAGCTGGGGCTGCCGGAACTGCCAGCATGATCATCAGTTGTGACGCGTCTCCAGAGCAGTGCTGTCCACTGCAGGGACCCCTGCAGGGACGGGGTGTCTTACATCTGCACTGTGTGGTTCGGTGGCCGCCACTCACTTGTGGCTACTACACATTGGGAAGGTGGCTGGTGAGACTGAAGAATTGAGTGTTTTATTTTATTTAATTTTAGTTAAGTTTAAAGGTATTCAGTAACATGTGGTTGGTGACTACAATACTGGATGACACAGCTCCCCAGTTGGAAAATTCTGACAGGAGATGAGCACTTTGAAAGCCTATAAATTTGTATGTATATGCTTATATTACATATTTTTGGAACTGGAAGAAACTTTTTATAATTTCAGAAAAAGGTTGGGGTTCATTAAAGACAATACAGACAAGAAGAAGGAAGTAAAAAGCTCTCATGAAAACACCTGCTCAGAGATCACTGCTGTTGGTGCTTTGGTGTATAACTTTCTAAGTTCTCCCCCATGCTTATATCATAGGCATCCAACTGGCTCTCAAACGCATGGTTAGGAATCACCCGGAGAGGGATGAAGCCAGCTAGCAGGAAAGGGTGCTTTGTGCTTCCCAGAAGAGAATGCCCATAGGGTTCAGTGATTTGCCACGGCTGATGTTTCTCTTTTTGGTGCCAGGTCATCAACCCCATGGGGTGGGACGCTTTTGGATTGCCTGCTGAAAATGCCGCCATAGAGAGGAATTTACATCCAGAAAGTTGGACCCAGAGGTATGTGCTGACAGGCATATCCAAACACTTGTATACAGATAACTGAAAAAAAAGATTAGCCTATACATGAGAAATAGAAAGCAAAGCAAACTAAACACTACAGCCTGCCAAGAGACAAATAGAATTGTATGCCAGTATTTATCTTTTAACATACTGTACTCTCATCTAAAAAATATCAAAGAACATTGGGTATTTATTCATTCATATGTTCATTTTGATGCTTTGTAATTTACCAAGTTATTCTTCCTTTGAGTATTTCCACTGGGGAAGAAAAAGGAGATAATTGCATTTGGTAAATTTCTATAATGCTTGTCTTCTTGAGCATAGTTTGACCCATACACAAACACTCCATCATAATATTCTCTGAGTGTTAACTTTTGTGTTCATCATTCACAAGCAAGGGAACTTAGTCAGTGTGAAAATATGGGGCACTTGAAGCTGGGTGGCGCTCTCCCAATCTCCCGGTGCCACGGCCCATCCCTCTTCCTCCTGATGAAGTTTCAAGTGCCAAGAAAATGAAAAGCTCTTTTAGGAAGTGATCTGAAAGCAGTGACCCTTAGGAATAATATATATTTTTAATTAGTTGCAAACCACTAACTATGCTTTTTGTATGTGTGTGGTACTGGGGATGGAACCCAGGGGCATTCTACCTCTGAGCCAGCCCTAGTTTATTTTTTATTTTTTTGAAATGGGGTCTTGCTAAGTTGCTGAGAGCCTCACTAAATTGCTGAGGCTGACTTTGAACCTGCAATCCTCCTGTCTCAGCCTCCCAAGTACTGGGATTACAGGCGTACATCACCATGCCCGGCTCTAGCTATGCTTTTAAGGTAAGAAGGGCTTCGCATGTAGTTTCCTCATCTCTCCTCGGTTTTGTCATCTGTAAAATGGGGATAATAACAGTAACTACTTTATCAGATCATCATGAGGATTAAATGAGTTAATAAAAATGCTGAGAAGAGTGCCTGCCATGTAGTGAAGTGATTTATATAGTGTTGGCCATTATTTTTACTATTATTATTATTATTAGGTTAAATTATTATGTAAACTTCTCTCCTCACACCAAAACACAGCAGAATCTTCTAGGCCCACTGCCTCAGCCCCTTCCACAAAGACCCAAGACCCTTCTGCACCTCATAGCTTAGAGATGTAGAAGGGCGGTTCCTGGGCCTGTCCCTAGTGCCTGTCACCTCCCTCTGCTTCCCCCACCCAAGGCCACATTGTAAAAGCACCTCCTGCGCTTCTACTATTATTCCCATTTCCCTTTTCCTCCCTTAACCCCTGAACACAGTCAGATGCATGTATTTACATATCGCCCCTGGCTGCTTCCATGATGCCAGGGCAGAATTGAGTAGTTGTGTCACGGACTGTGTGGTTCACCAAGCTGAAAACATTCACCATCTGGTCCGCTATAGAAAGTATGCTAAATCCACCAGAGCAGTGCCGCTGAGGGCAAAACCTGCCTCTCCTGCTAGCTGTTCACCTTGAGCACATTTCTTAACCTCTCTGTGCCTTGGTTTACTCATCTGTAAAAATGGGATAGTCATAGTTCCTACCTTGTGTGAGTGGCTAAAGATTGAGCATTTTTCTGCAACATGTTTAGCACAGGGCCTGGAACTAAATACGCTATTACCAGCCACTCAGAGATGGCTTAGAGGACATTTTTATGGGTTTTCATATTTTCAGTCTGCTTGAACTGAGAGAGGCTGTCGTAAAAATGAGGTAGTTCTTGTTCTTTAAAAAAGAAAGAAAAAGGATTTATTTCCTTATCCATGCTATATAAATGGATTAACTCACTCTTTTCCCTATTTCCCAACTATTGGACAGTTTTAGGATTTAGAGTTTGATTGACAAAGAACTGATTGTTGTTGTTGTTTTTTTAATCCCCACAATTTGTATATTTAGGGTTTTTTGGGGGGGTTGTTGCTGTTGTTTTTGTTTTTGTGGTACTGGGGAGCAAACTCAGGGCCTCACACATGTTAAGCAAGCGCTCTACCACAGAGCTACATCACTAGCCCTTTTAAATTTTTTATTTTAAGGTAGGAACTTGCTAAGTTGCCCAGGCTGGCCTCAAACTTGCAATCCTCCTGCCTCAGCCTCCTCAGCAGCTGGGATCATAGGCATGCACAACCACACCCGGCTCCAATCTCTTTTGAACTTGTACTTGCCTGGCTTAACGCTGTGCTGAATACGGGCGTATGGATGGGCCAGGAGTACTGTCTGAATGGCCAGGGGAAGGGGTCCCAGGGCCAAGACTGATGTGATATGTGGTGGATTGTATGTGTGTCCAGATAATGGGTGTCTTCTAATATATTGGTATTTCGCTGATTCTCAGGGATTAATTTTTCTGCCAGGGCAAAGCAATACTTATGGTCCTTTGAATAACCTAGACTTGCTCTGTTTTCCTCCATGTCCTCCGAGTGTCGGTTCTTCATGACTTTAACACCACACTTCTCTTTGTTTCATAGTAATATTAAACACATGAGGAAACAGCTGGACCGACTGGGCCTGTGCTTCAGCTGGGACAGGGTAAGTCACCTTCCTTCCTGGACAGCCATTATGTAAGGACAGGCCTGATGGCACGGGACAGGTGGGCGGGGCTGTGTGGGAGAAGGGAGGGAGGGAGGCCGGAAGCAGCAGGGCAGGACGAGCATTCTACAGACACACAAGAGTCCCGAGTGGACGACTTGCCTGCAAACAAGTAATGTTCTGTGGGTTAAGCTGAGAGAGTCAACTTCTTTAACTTCATAACTGGCTGTGGTTTTTGTGTGGCAGAAGCTTTGTGCAGGATTTCTCTTGCTCTCAGCAGTAGTTTAGAGACTCTTGGAAGAGAAATCACAATATACATATTCTATCCTTCCCTAATGCAAATTCTCAAAATAGTCAAGAATAAAGTTAAGGCTTGTGGTACCTATTGCCAAATTATCCTCCACAAAGGCAATACAGATTTACACTCCCGGGTTATTATACAGTCAGGTTTTTTTTTTTTTTTTTTTTTGTACTGGGGATTGAACCCAGGAGCATTCTACCTCTGAGCTATACATCCAGCCCTAGTTTCCATTCTTTATTTTGAAACAGGGTCTCACTAAGTTGCGGAGGGTCTCCTTTAAGTAGCTGATTCTGGCTGTGAATCTGCGATCCTCCTGTCTCAGCCTCCCAAGAACTGGGATTACACGCGTGCGCCACCATGCCCGGCTTTACACAGTTGTTTCACTGGGATTTCTTTCATTATTAGTAACAGCGAGTTTTGTTTTTGTTTTTGTTTTATTTGCTAAATGAATGTTTGAATTTAGGGTGTATGTGGGAACGATCTAATCAAGTGTTTTGCCCATATAAGCAGGGGGTGTTTGTCTTTTTCTTAATGATTTTTATTTTGCAATAAATACTACTTTTTCTAAATCACCAGTTGTTTCTGTTTCTGAATTTTCAATTAGTCCTTTCTCTCCTCATTGATTTAAAAGGCTGCTTTTATGATAGACCAAGTTCTTTTATACTATGAATGGATATTCAGTTCCATTTCTGTTTACTCCATGGATTTGCTATGTCCTTACTAACCAAATTTTAGCTACAGTTGCTTTATAATCCAGTGACAAGTTTCCTCTCATTCCTACTCTCATGTGTTTCTGTTTCCCTGATATGTTTTATCCATTAAAAAAAACTGTAATTTACTCTCTCTGTTGACTTCTTTTGGTGTATGACTTGGTAGATACAGTTAACTTAAAATATGGGTGAAATACATAGGGACCTTCTGTTGGCTAATCTGGAAGCTTTGCACTTAACAGGAAGCAAAAGCTACTTGCATTATTTTCATAACCGCTTATTTTTTAACTAGACTTTTAAAAACATTGTTTTAGGTGTTCTTTTCTATGGTGCCTTGAATTTTAGATTTTGTTTTTATTTTTCCTCAAGATTTAAAAAATATCAATTCTATTTTGTATTTTGCTAAAAGATAGTTTCAAGGTTCTTTTTTATTTTTAAAAAATACTTGGTATCAACGTAAAAAATAAAGCAGTGTATTTTTATTGGCCCTCTTGGAAGACAAGGAAAGTAGCAATAGTTACACTTTCCATTTTCTATTCTCAGGGTTTGTTTTATATTCTGAGATTGTTTGGTGCATACCGAAGCAGCAAGGTGAGGGAGGAGTCAGCTTACTTAACGGACGAGGCAAGTCTGTGCCCTTTGGAACCAGTATTCCTAAGTCTCTAAAAACCAGATAACTCAGCAGATGGCTAGCCAACAATGAAAAGACTATTTGTTTTGTTTTGTTTTGCGGTACCGGGGATTGAACGCAGGGGCGGTCTACCTCTGCGGTACACCCCCGGCCCTATTTTTTATACTTTACTTTGAAACCAGGTCTCATGAAGTTGTGGAGGGCCTCACTAAGTAGAGAGAGAGAGAGAAAGAGAGAGAGAGAGAGAAAGAGGGAGCGAGTGAGCTGAGGCTGGCCGCGAACCCGGATCCTCCAGTCTCCACCTCCCAAAGTCCTGGGATTACAAGCGTGCGCCACCACGCCCGGCTTGAAAAGACTATTTGAAAAGGAAGGTGGCTTGGAAGTGTTATCTTCCTCCTCTAGACAGAAAGCCAGCTTTGAAACCCGGGTCATAGCATCGTTTTTCCTGCGTCCCCCTGGGCGAGAGCCGGGAGGAACGTCCCGCTCCGGAGCGGCGCTCGTCTTCCTTAGTGAAAAGCTCAGTTCTCTGGATTGGAGACGCGCGTGCATTCCTGGAATGGTGCATTTATGGTGAGCCAGCCTGACGATCAACTGATGGCTCTCGGCACAGTTCTGTTGGATTTTTCAGGAGATATTCCCCAAACAGCCTGAGTCATATTGAGGAGAAGGCAAGTAACAAGCTGAGAGCCGAATGTGAGGAGCTGAGCATCTACAGGGTGGGAGCGTAATGAGGAAATGAAACTCCTCGCTGTGAAACGAGAGAGGAGGGAGGGGAGGAGGGGGTGAGCAGGTGCTCCTGCATGGAGCACTCTCTTGCCGGGTAGCGGGCAGCCTTTCTGAGAAGGCGTGGGCCACGTTTGTGTGAGCCAGCTTCCCGTCACTAACAAAAGCCTGAGATAAGCAGCCTAGGGAGACGGCAGGTTTCCTGGCTCATGATCGATGGGCCCATGGCTTCTGTGGCTTCGGGCCTGCGGGAAGTCAGCACATCATGGCCAGGAGTGTGTGGCGTGGCAAAGCTGTTCACCTCGTGGCCAGGAAGGAAAGAAAAGGAAGAGGAAGAGGCCCAGCTGCGTCCCACAATCCCCTTGGTGGGCACGCCCTCCATAACCTGAGGCCTCCCATGAGGCCCCACCTCCAGAAGGCTCAGCCCCCCCACCCCTGCCAAGCTGGGGACCCACATGGGCTTCTGGGATGGCTAAGACCCAAACTGTAGCAGCTGCTTGCACCATGGTTCTGCTGTGGCTGGATGGGCATGGACGGGCTGGGGTGGCCTGTGAGTTCTATGGCAGTGACAGGGCAGCTTCAAGCCGCTCTGTGGGGCCCTTGAGGCAGGCGGGCCTCTGCCCCCCACCTCTGCCTCCTCGTGCAGAGTTCCTGGAGCCAGAGACCAGTCCTGAGCTGTGAATCTTGATTGACATACGCTCTGGGGCCTGGTTTTCATCAGGAATCATGTGGGTAATTGATTGGGGGGGCAGTTCCTTGGAGTTCTGTTGAAAATCAGCAAGTATAAGAAGAAAAAAAGTCCTCACCAGATAAGATTCAAAATCAAGCCTCAGAGCCTGCCTCGGAGAGCTTCATGATTTGCTTGTGGAGCCTGCTGGCAGCCCCCCAACAGCGCCCTCCAGTGAAAACAGAGAGGAAGCCCCCAGGGCCGGGCACAGGTGATATCTGGATCACCGGCCTTTCTTGTTCCCAGCGCCACAGTGTCCTGGCGAAGGTCGACCGTTGTGTTTCTTACTGCAGACATCTGATGCTCTGTGTCACCTGTTTTCAGTTGCCATGTCTGATTTCTCCCTTGTATTCTGTGTTCAGTCCTTTGTACACGTTTGTGCCCAGCAGTGAGGCTGACTGCTTTGCACATTTCAAGGCCAGGCAAACAGAATTGCTGCCCCCAAGACAGTTAGTTATCCTTTAAAACTGCAGATGTGACCTCACTTCCCACAGGCCACATGGGCCAAGGGGGCTTCGAGCGTGGCTGTCTGCAGAGAGGTGGAAGAGGCTGCATGTGAATGCAGCCAGGGCGGCGGATCCCCAGCAGAGCTGTCCTCTGCTGCATTCATATGGCTCGCGACTTGTGGTGACTTTGAGCCCGTCTGAGCTGTGGCCATCAACCTTGCAGCCTGCATAAAGTAGGGCACCACTCGGGTCCCCGCATCCCCACCATCAGCACAGATACCTCTGTGCCTGTTTCTCCCATGTACAGTTTCACTGTAAATAATTCCATACGTGTTGCTAGAGCACGAAGGCCGTTGTCTGTGTTACTTGTTCACTTCCTGAGATCACAGTTCCATCATCACATGTACGACAGCTGACACCACCCCACGGCGCAGAGCACCGGGGTGCGGGGCGTGCCAGAAGTACTCTTCCTACCAGGCTCCTTCGCACACAGCTCTTAGCCTTTCTTCCACCCTCGTGTCGTCATGGTTGAGAAGCAGGACCCTCTTCCCATCCAAAGCAGTCTCTGCCTCATCCCAGCCCGGGTTTATTTTCAAAGCCAGCGTGATCTGTGTGATTTCAAAGTGAAAATCATGATCACTCCGAGGCCCTTCTCACTACCCTGCACCTTACACAGAGGACTGGACACCCGATAGGAAGGACCCAACTGCAAGAAATAACGAGGTCTCTGGAATAATAATAGGAAGCTAGGTTTTAAAGTTTTTTTATTTGAAAGGAATTTAAAGAATTGCTTAAAACAAAAAGAACCTGGGGGCCAGCAAGTGCCTGGAAACATGGTCGCGAAGCTTCCCATCGTGAGAGCCGTGAGAGCCGGAGCCGGTTGCCGTGACAACATGTAATAGCGCTGAAGTGTGGCTCTCTGGTCCCCTTTCAAGTCCTCACAGAGGCGGAGTAGTTGGTCCAGCAGATCTCGGCTCTGGGTTGCTGGTTCTCCTTAGAGTCAGAGAGTCAGCCTCCCCGGAGGATTCCCTTGTCTGGGTCTGGATGTCAGAGAGGAACATCCATTGTTTTAGCTGATCCGGCTGCTTGTCTTGTAGCGCTTACCAGTTTACAGGAAGGTTGGTGCTGGTGCGGAAGGGTTAGTGCCCAGAGCTGCGGCCCATCATCTCGAGGCTGGGACCGCGTCTCCTTGTTCCTAGGCAGCACCCATGCTGACCTCATGGTCAGCGGACCAGCTTGGTGCTGGGGTAGCACTTCTGGACACCTCCGCCTTGACTAAAGAAGGACGTCTCTGGGAGTGTGCGGTAAAAGTAACTGAGTGACACTTGGGTTGTTCAGTGTCACAGTCCCATGTATTAATGGCAAATCCATCACCCAAATCCAGGCCTCCAAGAAGGGCCCAGATCCTCCCTCCTAAAAATACCCAACAAGCACTGGACAGGGAGTCTGTCCCATTAGCCAAATGTCACCCTTGACAGGGACACCTGCATGGGTTCACGATGGGACTGGGGTGGGCCTCAAAAACAAACACATAAACAAAAGGTTATATACGTATCATGAAGTACTGTCCAATTTCTAAAAGGAAGGAATTCCACTTTTTATTTACTTTATATTAATTTCATAACTGGCAATCTTGCTAATCACTTACTAATTCTTTTTTTTTTTTTTTTTTTGCGGTACTGGAGATTGAACCCAGGGGCATTCTACTTCCGAGCTATGCCCCCAGCCCTATTTTTTAGTCTTTATTTTGAAACAGGATCTCACTAAGTTGCAGAGGGCCTAAGTAGCTGAATCACTTACTAATTCTATTGGGCTTTTTTTCTTGTAGATTCTTGATAACTAAGTCCAGAATTGCCTTCCAATCCATTAACATGGGATGTCTCTTCATTTATTTAGTTCTTCTTTTTTAAACACTTTTATTGTATTTAGTTCTTCTTAAATTTCTTGTTACCAGTGTTTTGTAGTGTTCAGCCTTTACCTCCTATAGTTTTATCCCATGTTTTGTTAGGTTGACGTCTAAGTATCCGTTTTTTGAGCAATCGTAATTGGTATTTGAAGTTCCGTTTTTGTGTCCATTGCTAGTATATTGAATTACAATTGATTTTTACGTTCACCTTGTGCTCTTCCGCCTGGCAGGACACTTTACTTGTTCTAGGAGGGTTTTCATAGATTTTCTACAAAGACCATCATGTCACTTGCGGTGGGGACAGTTTTATTTCTTCCTTTTTACCTTTTCCTGCTGTATTACACTAGATAAAAGTTCTATGTGGAATCACAGTGGTGAGAGTGGACACCTTTGACTTGTTGTTTATTTTATGTATTTATTTATTGTGGTACTGGGGATCGAACCCAGGAGCATTCTACCTCTGAGCTACACCTCCAGCCCTTTTTTATTTTTTTATTATGAAATAGGGTATCACTAAGTTGCAGAGGGACTCACTAAGTTGCTGAAGCTGGCCTCGAACCTGCAGTCCTCCTGTCTCAGCCTCCCAAGTACTGGGATGACAGGCATGCGCCACTGAGCCTGACTCCTGGCTTTGTTTTTGATCTTAGGAGGGAAGCCAGTCTTTGACCTTTATAAGTGATTTCAGTGAATGTTTGGGGTAGATATTCTTTATCAGATTGAGGTCGTCCCCTCTAATTCTCGTTTTCTAGGAGTTTTTATTATGAATGGGTGTTAAATGTTACCAGACGCTTTTTTCTGCATCAAATGAATTGATACTGTGATTTTTCTTCCTTGGCCTGCTAACATGGTACATTGGTTTTTGAATACTGAATTAACCTTGCATCCTTAGAATAAGCCCCACCTGGCCATGGGGTATAATTCTGTTTATATTTTGCTTATATTTTATTGAGGATTTTTGCGAGTACACTGCAAAAATAGTGGTCGTTTGCTGCTGGGAGTAGTTTGTAGTTTGCGGCTCTTACGATGTCTTTGGTTCTGGTCAAGCGGTACTGGCTTCAGAATGGTGTGAGATATTCCTTCTTCTGTTTTCTGGAAGAGATATTGTAGAATTAGAGCTAATTCTTTAAGTCATGTTCATCTCACAATGCAAAATGCATTCAGTCCATCTCCACCAGCCCGCGAAGGCTCAGCTCTTCCAGCATTGCTCAAAAGCCCAAGTCCAAAGTCGGCCCTGAGACTCTAGGCAGACGCTGAGCTGTGAGCCCTGTAAGAAATCAAAAACACAAACTACGTACTTCTGAGATATAATGGCACAGAGTAAACAGTCCCATTCCAAAAAGGAGGAAAGGGGGACTAGAAAGGAGGGATCAGAACAGAGCAAGGAGAGCCGGTGGGCGACATTACGTCCCATGGCCCGTGGCCAGCATCTGGGCACACTGGCTGGGTGAACAGAGATACACACACCCTGCGTGCAGCTAAGAACTCCGGACTAATGCAAGAGAAAGAAGAGTGAGAGCCACTGTGTCCTCCAGAAGCAGACTACGTCACCTAAGATTCCCCCACCTCCTGTGAGATTCTGAGCTGCGCTTCCCCTCACCCTTCCCTTAAAAACCACTGGACTAGCAAAGTGACTTTCTATAGCTTCTTTCCTTTTCCTCTTTTTTTTTTTTTTTGGTACTGGGAATTGAACCAGGGACATGGTACCTTTGAGCTACACCTCCAGCCCTATTATTTTTATTTTGAGACAGGGTCTTGCTAAGTTGTGAGGGTCTCACTAAGTTGCTGAGGCTGGCCTCCAAACCTGCGATCTTCCTGTCTCAGCCTTCCAAGTTCTGGGATTACAGGTATGTGCCACCACGCCCGGCTTTTCTATAACTTTCTAAGACCGTGCTTTCCTTCTTTGTGCCCCGTGTGCTAGCTGTGACGCCGTGCCAGGCTGCTGCTCCTCGCTGCTTGGAGGAGCCTGCGGGCAGCTGAGCAGCTCGCTCTGGGCACTGCTGTCACCGTTTGCCTGCACAGGCTTGATGGGTCGCTATTTCCTCTTCCTCCAGATCGTGCCCTCAACTTCTCGAGAAGCCTACAGAACAGGCATCATGAAAACATCTTTCAGATGGTTCTGTCTGTTGGTCCTGACATTCTCGGAGATGTTACAGATTACATTAATTTTCTTTTCCTTCTAGAAAAATGGAGCTATTGTAGAGAGCTCATTTGGCTCGGGCAGCTGAAACCCTGGCATCTGCCCAACTAGACCACTAACAAATTGCAGCCCGAGCCAATTAATCTCGTCTGTAGTTCATGGAGGGCTGTGCGTTCCCAGATGTCTAGTTAGGAAAGCTGTCTGTATTGTTAGACTGCCTTGATGAAACTCTTGTCAGCTGGCAAAGAACAATTACCAAGAAATTAAATAAATTGTCGCCTCTTGTCTGGTTGCCGATGGCGCACAGTCTTGTGTAGGATGCAGCGGGATGACTCTCAGGTCGCCATAAACGCGGCAGTACTCAGAAAGCACTGGGCAAGAAAATAGCAGACGAGTTCATGCCAAGCTGCTTCAGTGTGAAAGGCAGCATCTTCCACACTGCAAAGCCAACCTGGCGCGGGGCCACACGCCTGAGATCCCAGCATTTGGGAGGGAGGCTGAGACCAGAGGATCGCAGGTTGGAGGCCAGCCTCATCCACTGAGCAAGGCTCTCAGCAACTTAGCAAGACCCTGTTTCCAAATAATAAAATAGGGGTGGGGGTGTAGTAGTCCAGGGGTAGACTGCCCCTGGGCTCCTTCCCCAGTACCGTAAAAAAAAAAAAGAAAGAAAGAAAAGAAAACCGCAGAGACTGCGATTTCCCTGCCACTAATACTCTAAATTGGCTTCAAGAGCACGTAGAACGCCAACCTTTCGAGTCACCTAAGAACTTAGCTCGTAGCCCTAGATTTGGAAAGCAAGGCCGTTGAGAACGAAGCGCGGGCTCTGTAAAAGCAGTGGCTAGCAGTTGTCATTTTCAGCTTTCCTTAGATGCTCGTTTTTGGAGTGACGTGATGCCTGAGTAAAGGAGCGTGAGGCATAAAGATGACTCCTGGACAAACGTCGGGCTTGCGAGTACTTACGCCGCTCTCCACGCCGCCCGCCTTCTGCAAGGAGGAGGACAGGGAGGGCAGAACCTTGCAGAGGTGGAGAGGCCACGAGGCCAGGCGGAGAGGAGCCCGGCCTGGGGGCACGGGGAGTCGAAAGGAGGAGAGCCACGCGGGGCGGGGGTTACTGGGAAAGATGCAGACAAGATGGAGGGGAGGGCGGTCCGGGTCGGTGCAGCTGGGAGGCCATGCTCTCTTTCCCCTCAGAGACAAATGGGAAGAGTGGGCAGGGGCAGAAACTTTCTTCAGGGTGGCTACCTCGGTCCTGGAGCAGCGCCCCGCTGGGGCATGGTGGGAACTCAGTCGGCATCAGCGGAGGGACCCCTGAGTGGATGGACACACACAGCCGCATCTCCGATGTGAACCGTCTTTCTGTCCCCGACACTCTAACCCCTCCGTGGGTCTCTGGGCTGAGGGCTGGGAGCTCACTGGTGATGAAACGGGGCGGATGCAGGTGTGAGCAGCCTGACAGCGGGCGTTGAGCACCCGGCCTCAAGCGTGTCTCCTGAAAGGCTGCTGTCGCCTTAGGTGAGGTGGGAATTGCTAACGGAGGCGAACCTGCTTCTTCCTCATTTGCCTCGGGAGCTTGGGAGGCGCCGCGCACAGGTTTCTCGCTCAGAACACCCTAGCGATACGCGCGTAGCCATGTTTATAGCAGCACAATGCACGATAGCCAAAGTATGGGACCGGCCCAGGGGTCCGTCAGCAGGTGAATGGATAAAGAAAACGGGGCATCTACACACAATGGAATGCTACTCGGCCGTAAAGAGGAACAAAATCATATCATTTGCAGGAAAAGGGGTGGAACTGGAGAATATTATGCTAAGCGAGCTTGGTCAGTGTCAGAGGCTAGAGTTGATGTTTTCTCTCATATGTGAAAGCTAGAAAGCAGGAAACGTGGGCTTGCGTTTATCACTATGGTACCCTGACTCAACTCTTCAGGAAAGATCCTGAGCGCACTCTAGCCGGCTCACACGGTGGTTCCATTACTACTCTTGAGAAACCTCCAAACTCATCTCTGTTTGGGTTGTACTAACTTGCAGCCCCACCAGCAGTGTATGAGTTCCTGTTTCCCCAAGTCCCAGCTGGCATTGGTTACTGTTTGTATTTTTTATGATTCCGTCCTAACTGGAGTTGGTTTATAAGGTACTTGTCTAGAAACCTGCAGAGACTGAGTCTGTTGTGCCGACAGGAAGGGGGGCTGGAGGAAAAGATGGCGGGGTGGGGGGACTTGGAGGTTTGGGGAGCAAGCCCACTCTTGAGCAGGTCAGCGCCGACACCCCTGCAGTCCGGGGGGCCGTGGAGTCACTGGGAGCCAACACCCCGTGCTTGTGCTTGTCAGAACCCCAGCCCTGGCACTGCGCGGGCAGCCCGCTGGGCAGAGCGAGGTGGCCGGCTGCTCACTCCCTGCCTTACAGTGGGGACGTGGAGCCAGAGGTGAGTTGTTTGCATAAAAAAAAAATGTTTTCTAATAGCTGTTTTTACAAACAGCATATAAAAGGAGCAAGGATGCCGGGCGTGGTGGCATACGCTTGTAATCCCAGTACTTGGGAGGCTGAGACAGGAAGATCTGGGTTTGCAGCCAGCCTCAGCTACTTAGTGAGGCCTTCCACAACTTAGTGAGACCCTGTTTCAAAATAAATAATAAAAAAAATAGGGCTGGGGGTGTAGCTCAGAGGCGGAATGCCTCTTGGTTCCATCCCCAGTGCTGCCAAAAAAAAAAAAAGAGCAAAGACTCTTACATAAGAAAACAGCCCCTGGGGCACCAGGCGTTCACCTGAAGCCTGGCCCATCCTGCCTTGCCTGCCCTCGTCCTGGGCGGAGGCTCCTCCTCACTTAATTCATCTTAGGAAGACGAGCGTGCACTAGTGATAGGAGTATACCTGTCATCAAAAGGCCATTGCAGATGGAACTGCTGGAAACATCCCTTTTCTTCATCCATTTCTCTCTGTCTCTCTCTCTCTTTTCTTCTTTTTTGTTCTTTTGGAACTAGAGATCAAACCAGGACCTCACACCTGCTAGGCGAGCACTCTGTCACTGAGCTACACCCCCAGCCCTTCTTCCATTCTGCTGGCTGTTTTTTCCTTTCTTGAAGTTAAAGAGTATTAAAAAACAAACATGACAGCGTAGAGTTTTTTATGTTTACTTGACTCTATCAACTGCGAGCCTTGTAAGTTGGTTAATGAAGGCTGGCTTTTTAAAATCCTATGTGTTTTTAGGACAGAAAGTAAATTTGGGGAACCTTTGACTTAGCCTGGGAAATGTGAGTCAGGGGTTCCTCACCAAGTTCAGTGTCTGACTGTGTTTTTAATTGGCGTTCCTGAGTAGACAGCAGCTTGAGTCACGTGAAGGAGTAAGTGGAAGGCAGTCTGTGGGGGCCGTCAGGCCCCTGTCACAAGGAGAGACACAAGATTTACTTTGAAATGAGGATTACATCAAAGTGACAAATATTCCTCCTGAGTTTTGTGATAGCTTTCCAAATGAGCTGCATTCATGGCTCCCAACATGTTTATGCTGACCAAAATGTCAGTGCCCCTTTTCCTGCGATGTAATTCACCCGTTAGTGGCATGGTGGGTGGGCCAGGTCGGGAGAGGAGAGTGCAAAGACTTGAACCTGAGTTTCCCATCATTGAACACGGCTGCAAAAGGTCAGGGAGGCAGCTCAGTGACAGCTCTCCTCCTGCGCTTTATGAATTGGTGGAAATACTCTAAGCTGGTAAATACTTTCTCGATTTAATTGCTTTTCAAAACTGAATTGCAAGCTGGGCATGGTGGCATACGCTTGTAATCCCAGTAGATGGGAGGCTGAAACAGGAGGATCACAGGTTCAAGGCCAGCCTCAGCAACTTAGTGAGACCCTGTTTCCAAATAAAAAATAAAATAGGGCTGGGGGTATAGCTCAGAGGTAGAATGTCCCTGGGTTCAACACCTAGTACCACAAACACACACACACACACACACACACACACACACACACACGCAGGCACGCACATTGAATTGCAGGGCTGATGCACACATTTTGGGGGAATGCTTACAAGGGCCTACTCATGATGTCTCTTCCCTTTCTGCAGGAGATAACTACGTGTTCACCAGACTACTACAAATGGACGCAGTACCTCTTTATTAAACTCTATGAAGCTGGGCTGGCCTATCAGAAGGAGGTGAGTTAAAGTTAGCCGCACCTCCTTGGAGTACGTCATTGTGCCATAGAACGGAGTAAGCTTGCACAGTAGCGTGAACGTGGACACACTCCCAGGTCGTGAACTCAGCCGCAGCAGACCCAGAAGGCCGCGTCGCGTGGCTGGGTCGGTGCCTCTGAGCGGGCTGGCTTCCCTGAGCTCCCCGCGCATGGCAGTGTCTGGACCCATGCTGGGGTCAGAGCGTGAGCCCAGGAGCAGCGCGGCTTCTCAAAGCCTGGCTCGCTTCCTCTCCCAGCCGAGTGGCCAGCTGGACAACAGAACCTCCAGGAAACAGGGCTGCTCATCTGCTAGAGGGCGGGAACTCTCCCTTGCAGGGTTCTTGGGGAATCACAGGTACAGTTCATTTCATTTCGTTTTATGTTATTTTCTTTGCGGTGCTGGGAATGGAACCCAGGCTTCATATAGTCTAGGCAAGTGCTATACTGCTGAGCTACATCTCCAGCCCTAGAGCTACTCCTTATTTATTTATTTAGTAGTACTGGGGATTGAACTCAGGGGCATTCTACCTCTGAGCTACACCCCAACCCTTTTTTAAAAATTTTTTGTTTTTAAATAGGGTTTGCTAGGTTGCTGAGGGTCCCGCTAAATTGCTGAGGCTATCATCGAACCTGTGATCCTCCTGTCTCAGCCTCCCAAGTACTAGGATTATAGGTGTGTACCACAATGCCCAGCTTAGATCTACTCTTTTTTTTTTTTTTTTGTGGTACTGGGGTTGGAACCCAAAGGCATTCTACCTCTATTCTACACCCCCAGCCTTATTTTATTATTTTGTTTTGAAACAGGGTCTCACCATGTTGCAGAGGGCCTCACTAAGTTGCTGAGGCTGGCTACGAACCTGGGGTCCTCGTGTCTCAGCTCCCAAGTACTGGGATTGTGCACCACCATGCCCGGCTAAAGCTACTCTTTAAAGAGCAGCTATCAGACTGGGGTATAGCTCACCGGTAGAGTGTGTGCTTAGCACACATGAGACCCTGGTTCCATCCCTAGCACCCCAAACCATCCCAGTGCCTACACATAGCATGTTTGTTACTCCAGGAGCTCAGTAACAGCAGGCGAGGCCTGGCATGGCGGGGGGTAAGACGAGAGAACCCAAGTACGGCCAGGAACTGCACCGTCCAGGGTGATAGCCGCTCACCACACACACTGTTAACTTTAAGTCTAAAGTTCAATGACATGAAAAACTCAGGTTTTCAGCCACACTGGCCAGTTCCAAAGCCTCGGTATCCCCGTTGCTGGAACATTCCCCCACCCCAGCCCCCACAGGACAGCACAGGAGTAACAAGCGGGGCGGCCGCTGTGCCTTCCTCTGTTTTGTTTCTATATATCTGTGAACTTAAGGCGTTGGGAACCTGTTTTAGAGGAAAGGAAGTATGTTGTCAACGCACATCTTTCCCATTTTGACCCTAAACCTCACAGGCTTACACTTTTCAGTGGATGAACTTTAAGTTGTAAAATCAGAACCCACTGAATAGTTAGCCTCTCCCCACCCCTAGATTTTATGTAACTGTTAGTTAGATATGTCTCTGGATCAACCGAGTCCAGTAGAAAATAGAGGGTGTGCCCGAAAGGAGTCACCGAGGAGGAGGTGCTGCAGGGACCGTGTGCGCTGAGTTCAGGGACTTCAGCAGGGCTGGGCTTGGGGACGGTGTCGGGGAGCAGTTACCGGAAACCGGCAGGCAGAACGGCAGCAGCTGGAGAGGCCGTGGCCTTCGGGAGCGGCAGGCGGCCACCGCCAGCCTCAACCTGGCAGGAAGAAGCCAGGGTGCCTTTCTGGCGAGGGTCCGAGCTAGCCAGGCCACAGGACAGGATGGAAAGAGGCTCTGGAGGGCAGATGGTTAGCACCGCCTCTAATTAGAACTACTTATTAAAATACCTGTGTGTGCGCGCTGGGGGTTGAACCCAGGGCCTCGTGCATGCCAAGTGCACAGTCGACCATAAGAAATTTAAGAACAACGTGTATCAAGTCAGGATATTTAATGCCCAAGCACATCTCTCTGTCCTTATTGCCACCTTTGACCGGGCGGCACCTGACTGTCATGAAGGGGTAATGCGGACGACAGAGGGGTTTGTTTTAATTAAAGATAGACGCTCCCTAGAGCCGTGTGGATGGAGAGGGTGCACAATGGTTGAGACCACTCGTTCCGTCAGCCACATGAGCAGGTGGAGTCAGGGCTCCGGGAAGTTACCTTTGGGTGGCGGGGTTGAGTGATGGGAAGCATCGAGAGTTCCATGGATACTGGAATGTTCCGGGCCATGATACGAGTGGTGGCTCCATGAGTATCTGCCTGTGTAAATTAATCAGTGGTGCGCTCGACATGCACCCACTTTATGGATGTTGCGCCTTAAGCAGACTTTCTTTTTAATGGCTAAAGTAATTTAGTTTCTAGAGACCTGCGTTTCTACCCTACTGCTCACTGACTGTGAGCCCTTCGGTAAGGTATCTAACTTCTCTACTCTTCAAAATACTTATCTACAAGAGGATAAGAAAATAATTTCCTCAGAAAGGTAAAAATTAAAAGAGGCAACCGTAGTAGTCACTTAGTACGGCAGCTAGTACATTGTAGTCACTCAATAAAAATTAGTGGTTTATTAAAATTAATGCATCTGTTATTTTTAATAATCCCATGTGCTAAGTTCTAAATAGGTACCATTTTTTCTTTTGTTCTCTGTTTACTAAAATTTCTCATCCTGCAAGTTCATCCTAAAAGGTACCAAAGGTTTAAGAAGGTCCGGGAAAGTACCGAAGGGCTGGGGTGCGGCGCAGTAGTACAGAGCTCGCCTAGCACGTGCAAGGCCCCAGCTTCCACTGCCAGCACTGCGAGAAAGGAGAAGCTGGCTATGCTGCGTTAGACGCATGGGTGAGGCTTCCTTGCCAGGCCTGTGCTAGGAGATGCCGGAGCAGCCGCAGCCCAGGGGTTCCGCTTGCTGGTGGTTTCCTGGCCGAGCAGTCCTCCTGGGAGATGCCTTCCGGTCTCAGGGCAGCGCCTGTTGAGTTTACAGTGTAAAACCCTTGCAAGGCTCCTGTGAGGGCATCCGCCATCGCTCACCATGTCTCGTGAACTCCCGCAGGCCTTGGTTAACTGGGACCCGGTGGATCAGACGGTGCTCGCCAACGAGCAGGTGGACGAGCACGGCTGCTCCTGGCGGTCTGGGGCGAAGGTGGAGCAGAAGTACCTCAAACAGTGGTTTATTAAGACAACGGCCTACGCCAAGGTGAGTGTCGGCCCGAGGCTCCTGCGTGCCCATCTGTCGGCATCAACGCAGAGGTGTTCTGGGTGTGGGGCCCCTGTGTCGGGGGGAGCTGCAGGAAGGGCTCTCAGAGCCATGGGCTGGGCCTCAGGGTTAAGTCAGGATTCAGGGAAGAGGGCTGGCACCTGGAGGGGACTGTAGGCCACCATTTGCAGATGTTTTGACTCCCTGCTACAAAGGCAAAAACCTGTCATTACATCATCAATTGTATATCAAAAACAGTGAAAAGGAGTTAGGCGCGGTGGCACACACCTGCAATCCCAGTATGTAGGAGGCTGAGACAGGAGGATCCCAGGTTCCAGGCCAGCCTCAGCAACTTAGCAAGACTTTGTTTCAAAAGAAAAACTGAAAAGGGCTTGGGATGTAAATTGGAAGTAGAATGCCCCTGGGCTTGATCCCCAGTGTTTGCGTGGTTCTGACAAGACTCCAGAAAGAGAGGGTGAAAGTCCAGAGGCCCAGAGAAGGCCATCTAACATGGCGAGGAGACCACGGTCTCCACGAAGGACGCCACCGTGGGAAGGAGCTTAGCCAAGAACGGAGGCTCCAACCTGACTCTTCCCGCCCTGGTCAGCCCTGCGAACTGGCCCAGGCTGAGTTCTCTCAACAGAGCGAGGGGCTGGACCAGGTGGTCTTCAGGTGCCTTCTGGCCTTTTCTGCATTTGCAGAGTCAAGGCAGAGACAACAGTTGAAAGCAAGGCTTGCTGGTTAAGCTGGTCACCTGGTTGTGTGTGTGCTGGAATCTTCCATGCAGGGCATTGTTCTTTAAGTTGTCAGCTGTGAAGTCCTTTACTCCCCAGGCTCCCAGGTTAGTCACCACAGCCGCCCACTGCCGCCGTGATAGGGTGCTGGTCCGAGGTGTTCTCTGGGTCAGACAGTTCTTACCTGCAGAGCAAGCACAATGTCCTGGGTGACCCGTGGGCACTCGAAAGCCCCGCCGAGCAGAGGTGGAGTGCACAGCGCGCCACGCCGGCGTCATGCGCAGTGTGACCACCGTTCTCTCGCTCAAAGGCAGGGCCCGCGCCAGCCCTTTCCTGTTGTACTGCATTCAGAATGCAGCAGCAACTAGCACATGGGTGTGGAAAGTGCTCGTTAGACTCGTTAACACAGTGCCTGGCTCCTTTTAAGCGCAGTAACATTGGACACGGAATGAGGAGGGAGCAAGCCAGGGACGTGGCTCACTGTGTCATCCCCGGCGGTGGGAGCCCTGTCTGCTGACAAGCCGGGGTCCACTGTGTCCCCGGGAGGGAAGCCAGGTCCCTTCTCGGGCCTGGCTGACACTCAGTAATAGGCATTATTGGGAAGGCCACCTAATTAGCTCTTTTGTTTCGACCTTTGCTTCCAGTTGGAAATGTAATAACCTGATGGAGAGGCATTATTCTTTAAATTGTCAGCTGTAACGTTTCAACTGTTCAGCAGAAATGGTTCGTTTCCATGGTGACTCGCCGGGTTCTTGCTGAACTCCTGTGCAGATTTATTGAAAGAGCTGTCTTTGGAGGTCAGTGCTGAAAAACAGGAGAAGAGGGAAGGAGAGACTCCATGAGGCCCAAAGAAACACAGTGTGGGCTGAGAGCGGGACGGACACACGGGCTGCACAGCCCAGGGAGGCCTCGGACCGATGGCCTGGCCAACGAGGCAAATACAGGCCCCAGAAAGGCCATGGACAGAAATATGGATGACACGTGAACACTGAGGACAAAGTCAAAACACACTCACCTTAGTAAAAATAAAAGCAACCAAATCCCAGTAACTTAGGAGGCTGAGACAGGAGGATCCCAGGTTCAAGGATAGCCTCAGCAACTTAGTGAGACCCTCAGCAACTTAGTGAGACCCAAGAAATAAAATAGGGCTGAGGATGTAGCTTGGAGCTAGAATGCCCCTGAGTTTAATCCCCAGTACAAACAAACTGAAAGGTTCAAAAGGATCTTCCAGAACAAACCTCAGATCTTTAAAGGGGGCAACCTAATGCAGACTTCCTATAAGATTTTATCTGCAATGTCCAACATATAATAAAAAAATTACTAGACTTACAAAGAAGCAGGAAATTGTAACCTATAATCAAGGGGGGAAAAGTAGCCCAATGGAAATAGACCCTGAGACGGAGGACCCAGATGCCACATTAGTCGATGAAGCCAAAGGCATCTATCATACGATGGCCTGAGACTGACAGGAAAGGTGGTCACGATGCGTGGAGAGATGGGGGTCTCCGGAGGGACCGGAAAATATTTAAAACTGAACCAGCCGAGCCGGGCGTGGTGGCGCACGCTTGTAATCCCAGTACTTGGGAGACTGAGACTGGAGGATCTGGGTTCGCGGCCAGCCTCAGCTACTTAGTGAGGCCCTCCGCAACTTAGCAAGACCCTGTTTCCAAATAAAGAATAAAAAATAGGGCTGGGGGTATAGCTTGGAGGTAGAATGCCCCTGGGTTCAATCCCCAGTACCGCCAAAAATAAATTAAAAATTAAAAAAATAAATAAAACTGAACCAACTGGAAATCTAGAACAGAAAAGTACAATATCTGAAGTGAAAACTCCACTGCTGGGCTGCAGCAGCATGAGCGAGTCAGGTGAGGAGCTGGAGGGAGCCCCTCACGCCAGGTAGGAGCAGCGCGTGCCATGCTGTGAGGTGGAAATGCATCTGGCGGGTTTGAGAAGCTGAAAGAGCACGCAGCATAAGCCGAGGGCCCTTGGGAGACTTAAGACAGGTGCAGCGAGCTGAGGGCCCGGTCAGGCACAGCCTTGCAGGACTGGAGCAGTTGGGACTTTACAATGGGAACCATGGGAGACCTTTCAGGATTCTGAGGAAGAGAACGGCGGGGAAGGGCAGGTGTGGGTGCAGAGGTCTGTTAGCATACTCTTGAGATAGTCCAGCATGCAGGACTTGGACTCGGGAGGGAGTGGTGGAGAGGGATGAGCAGGTTCAGGAGCTGGGACCCGGGAAGCTGGTGATAGGTTGTTGGAAAGGTTGGCGATGGCAGCCAGGGAAGACCTCGACTCAAGGGGAAGTGGATGGTGGCGCCACCCACCAGGCATGGAGTCCTGGATGGGACATCGTCCAGACCCTTTTGAGTTTAAGGTGGCCATCAGACATTCGAGTAGAGATGGAAAATAATAGGTGCTTGGGAAACAAGGTCCAAAACTTCAAACAAGATCAAATGAGATAGGACGTCTGCTCTGCAGCCCGGTATATGGCTGGGAGTGTGGTTCAGTGGTAGAGCGCTGCGCTAGCATGCACCAGGCCCTGGGTTCAGTCACCAGTACCACAAAAAGTTAAAATTAGAATTAGATAAATAACTAAAGCTTGCTATGATGGAAACCGTCTGGAATTGGTGAAGAGGTGCTGCTGAGATGTTGAATCGACTAGCAGCGCTCTCAGCTGCAGGTAACTGAAAACCCACGTCACGGGGGCATAAACCTCAGGCCCTGGGCACTGTGCACAGGCTCCTCTTTGGCAGAAAATGGCACAGCCAGGCCCTACGGGGCCAGCGTAGTCCTCCACCAGATCGGCAGTTGTTTCCCAAGTGTTCAGATTGGAAGTCCTTCTTCCCATCAGCAGGTCCCGTCGCTGGCCTGAACCAGGCTGGAAGTCCCTCTTCCCATCAGCAGGTCCCGTCACTGGCCTGAACTAGGCTGGAAGTCCCTCTTCCCGTCAGCAGGTCCCGTCGCTGGCCTGAACCAGGCTGGAAGTCCCTCTTCCCATCAGCAGGTCCCGTCACTGGCCTGAACTAGGCTGGAAGTCCCTCTTCCCGTCAGCAGGTCTCGTCGCTGGCCTGAACTAGGCTGGAAGTCCCTCTTCTTGTTAGCAGGTCCCGTCGCTGGCCTGAACCATGCTGGAAGTCCCTCTTCCCGTCGGCAGGTCCTCGTCGCTGGCCTGAACTCGGCCAGGCGCTGGCTTGTCACGCCGGTGGCTCTCGTGGCCTTTCTCCCTGCTTGTGATGTCACGGGTGCAGGATGGCCGCTGCAGCCCCATGCAAGGCAGACACAGAGGGGCAGTGCGCATGCCTCAGTCTTTCTATCTGGAAAACAAGAACTTTCTCAGAAACCCCCAGCAGTGACACTGATGTTCCTCTACTGAGACTTGTGCATCTGTTGGAGTGGATTCCTCTTCTACTGTTATGTCTGCTGACACTGTGACTCCTTATGGCCCAAGCTTCTCTAGGTGGCATGGTCTAAGATGTCAGCTTGTTGTGAGTTGTTGGATGTATTTCCAAGTGGGTTTTGTAGTAGTTTTCGTGTTAGTTCTCTGGCGTTGTTCAGTGGAGCCTGGTGCACTGTCTCTTAGCTGGGGTGGGGGTGAGGTTCACGTTCTTGAGCATTGACTCAGACTCAGACTTATTAACACGCAGTTCCGTTTCAGCTTCTCAAAGCACCTTCCTTCAGGTGTTGTACCTAGCGAGCAGCAGTGCCTGTCTTTTCAGACCTGTCCTGGTGAAAATGATGCTGCAGCCCCCTACAAACCACAGTGCTTCTATATATGCGCAACAAGAATCACGGGGGACTTCACAGTGTTACTACAGATGAATTGTAAATATAATTCCTTATAAAATCAAGCAGTATTCGTTTCCAGTGTTTGCATCTGGAAGGAGTTGTCTTGTTTAATTTACATGGAGACACCTGAAAACAGCACGGCAGTCCCAGAATGATCATAGACCTGGATAATCTGTCATCTTGGCTCTGCTGGTAGAGCGAGTTCAGGGAAATCCCATCATCTCTCAAAACCCCATGGCTTTCCTTGATTAAATGAAGGAAGTTGAATGAATTAATGCTTCCAAATTGTGTCCCGGCCCTGGGAGTCAATGGGGAGGTTCAGAGGGGAGAGAAGAGCATCTTCTTGCCACTCTGACAGATTTTTTTTAAAAAGGAATTTCACAGCCCTTTTAAAAGAAGAGTCTGAAAGCCTGCTGTTTCTCCAGGTACGGGGATTTCTATAGGTCGGTTGGCCAGGGCAGGCAGGAACGTGAAATGGGATCCGGACCATCTGTTGTCACTGTAACTGCAGCACCCAGAGAAGGAGGAAGGGCGTGATCTCAACAGAAGACCCCTGATCTTCAGGGGGAACCGTCGCAGCCCTGGAGCTGCTCACGCTGTCGCCCTTCCTCACCTGGGTCTGGGCCACGGATGAAGGCGAGGTTGATGGGAGCAGGTGGGCACGTGGCCCTGACGCCCTGCTCGTCAAAAGCAGCCCTGAATAGTGTGTGTTTACGTAGGAGGGACTGAGAGAGCTTGCTGCATGGCTCAAGGTGCTGGTTTCACTTGGTCAATTTTTTAAATTTCTTTGGTTTTTAAAAAATATTCGTAGATGTGTTCTGGTTTAAGCAGCATCTCTCCGGGATCTGCATATGAAAGAAAGCATTCATATTTCATCCTGTCTGAATCCTTTATCCTCCTTGAGGGCTGAATATTTTAAGCAAAGCACCAGAAGTTGCCCAGCCTTGACAATTCAATCAAGAAGGAATAATGTGGCTTGAGGGTCTCTGGGGGGGTGGCTCTGTCACTCAGGAAGAGGACGGGTGTAAACTGCCATCAGAGTTGGACCCAGCCAGCCTCAGATGGTCTGTGGCCGGGAAGGACAGGGTGGGAGATGGACCAGCCTTCAGCTCTACAATTTCATTTCTTTAGTCTCATACTGGGGAGAGAGTCTACCAGAAACATCCATCAAAGATGTGCATTATCTTTCCTTGTTAATTTTGTGTGTGTGTGTGTGTGTGTGTGTGTGTGTGTGTGTGTGTTTACTGGGGATTAAACCCAGGGGCATTCTAGCTCCAAGCTACACCCCCAGCCCTTTTTATTTTTTGTTTTGAAACAAGGTCTTGCTAGGTTACTGAGAGTCTCACTCTGCTGCTGAGGCTATCTTTGAACCTGCAATCCTCGTGTCTCAGCCTCCCAATACTGGGATTACAGCAGGTGTGCGCCACCACACCTGGCTTGTTAAATTTCTCTCTTCCATGAACCCTCAGAATTGAGAAGTCAGTTAAGCCCATCTTACCACATTGCGTCGTGGTGGACACATCTGTCGCCGACCTTGGCCGACCTCCTCCGACTGACTGTGGTGGATGGAGGAGGCCGGGGCTCACCTGACCCTCCGCGGGCCTCCTGGAACGGGCCCCAGTCGCTTGCTTGCTCTCCACTCGGCTTTGTGCTCCTGCGTGTCTCTTCTCTTCCCTCCCCGCAGGCCATGCAGGACGCCTTGGCGGACCTCCCTGAGTGGTATGGGATAAAGGGTATGCAGGCCCACTGGATCGGGGACTGCGTGGGCTGCCACCTGGACTTCACACTGAAGGTGACCGAGCAGCAGCTCTTCCAGCACGTCACGCTCACAAACCCCTTGCCGCATTTAGGAATTCATTCAATAAACCAGCAACTGGGATTCTGAGCAGCACTGGCAATAGAAAGACATGGCAAGCCACATACGTATTTTAAATTTCCTAGTAACCACATTTTTTCAACGTGCAAAGAAGCCGGTAACATTAATTTTCACAACATTTTATTTAAACCACGCTATCTAAAATATTAACATTTTAAGATGGGATCAATAAGATTTATTAAAGAAATACCTTAAATCTGTGCTTCAGAACGGTCTTGGAAGCCCCTGTGTTCTGTGCTGATGGCGCACATTAGCTGTGGCTCAGCTGTGTCTGCGCAGTGCCGCTGGCCCCGGCTCAGACAGCCTGGGTGCGCGGAGCGTGCCTGAGCCCTTCACGGGGACCCCAGCATGCTTGGTGGTGGGCCCTGGAGACGGGGGCTCAGACAGGACTGCGCTTCTCTTCCTGCCGGGCACCCTCTCAGTTCCCCACACCCCTGGTCCATGGTCAGAGGCTGTCTCCACTATGTGGAAATGAGGAGGGATGGCCGGGGAACGTGGCTGAGGAGCCACATAGCCCAGAGGAAGGACGGAAAAGTGAACTGACTCTTGTCTTCTCCCGCCAGGTGGATGGACAAGACACAGGAGAGAAGCTGGCTGCATATACGGCCACCCCTGAGGCCGTCTACGGCTCCTCCCACGTGGCCATCTCGCCCAGCCACAGGCTCTTACACGGGCACAGCCGTCTGAAGGAAGCCTTGCGGGAGGCGCTTACCCCGGGCAGAGGTGAGCTGGTGCCTTCAAGTGGAGGCCGGGGAAGGGGCTCGCCACCTATAGCTGGACAGCCTCTCATGGAGGCCGGGCCTCTCATGAAGGAGACTGGGGGCCTCTCACGGGTGTCATCCTGTGTGGCTTATTCTTCACCTTGACCTGACCTTCTACTTTTAATGATAAAACAGAAAGATAAAAAAGGGCTCTGGAACTATTAAGTTGCTTGTCCCCATTTCACTGTGAGTTGTTAGTGTGTGCCTGGGGCTTCTGACTGAAAGCCCAGCTCTTTCCCTTTCAATATAATCTCGATTTAAAGCTCTTTTCTTTAGAAAAGGTTTTATTATAGGAATAAAACCTTCTCTTTAATTTATAAATCTACCATTAAATAAAACCTACTAAGAGGGACTAGCAGACAGCCAGGGGGGCGAGAGGCCACTCTTCCGACAGCGTTGTTATTTTAAAGAGTTGTGATGGTCGTCTATGTCTGCGCGGGAGCAGAGCCTTTGAGACGGGTCTGCAGCTCTGTTGGGGACGGGCTCACCTGGAGCTGGCGAATCTGGCTGCTGTCGGGCGGTCGTGAGGGAGGGAGGGAAGGCTTATGCCTTAGTCAAGGCTCTGTGGTTGCAGGTCCCAAGACCCATAGAAGAGGGGGACATATCGGAAGCTGTGGGAGGCTCACCGGCTAGAGGACCAGCTGGAGAATGGTCTGGAAGACTTGCACCAGGCGACCACAGTCAGGGGCAGGGAGCAACCGCAGGAACTAGCAGGCCGTGCTGCCAGTGCCCTGTCGTAGTAAATCTCCTCATCCTGCCTTCAGAGCCCGGACACTCAGCTCAAGACTCTGTACCTGCAGTCCCAGCGCTTGGGAGGGTGAGGCAGGAGGGTTGCTTGAGCCTGGGCAGCATAGCGAGACTCTGTCTCAAAGAAAAAGAAGGTTCCTGTTGGTGGGCAGGTGTCTGACTGGTGCAGCCAGGGTCCCTGGCCCCTCTCCTTGGCGAGGAAAGGTGGCACCTTCTTGGTAACCGGTGAGGGACAAAGACAAACCTAGGAGTCTCTCATCAGAGGGACAGAATGTGGGGACAGGGACTGAAAAGACGTCCCTTACCAATGAGAAGTGGCTCTCTGGAGTAATTCAAATATTTCTACAAAAATTTCCTCCCTGTTCCCTTTCCTAAAGTATAAACCCCAACCCAAAGTATACAGTCTGAATTATTGGGTCTGAATCAATAGGATCATTTGACTAACAAAACTGTTTCAAGGGTGACAGAGGTTGCCATTTGTGAAACCAGCCAACCGGGACATTTCCTGAGCTCAGGCTGGGGACACAGCGTCGTCCCGCTCAGCTCTGCCTATGACTCCCGGTGGCTTCCTGCGGGCATGGAAGCCAGCCTTCAGATCAGCAAGGTTCCTGGAGCCCGCTGCGCCCGGCTCTGGGGACGCCCCGAGGAGCCTCCAGTCCTCACTGAGTGCATCCGTCCCTCCGGGTCACAGGCAGGTGGCAGCACCCGGGTCCACCTCTTTTTTGTTACATTTTGAAATAGAGAAAAGGCTCTTTTGAGTTAGAATATCAGCGTGTGCTTACAAGCCCACTCTCGCTGTCTCTCTCGGGTTTATTTTCTCTACTAACGCCAGAGGAAGATCGGATGCTTTTCAACTATTAAGCGGAAACTCATGGCTTTTACCCCGATGAGCAGTTTGAGATCCCTCGAGGGCCCTGAAGGTTGACTAATACCCAAGATTGGAAAACTAAAAAATGTGACTGTCTAGCCCTTATATTTCTTCATATGGTTCACATGGGGACACAAATTAAAATGAGAAAATTTTAATAGGAGATTAATGAGCTAATAAGTTATAAAAGATGAAGTTCCTGAGATGAAAGATGCTATAAATTGGAAACATTTCCATATGTAATAAAGCGAGGAATCGCTTTCGTCTGTGCACACGCAGTGTATGTCGGCACACGCCGTGAACGTCGGCACACTGATCCGCGTGGTTTGCTGTGGCAGACTCAGGGCCAAGCGGAACGCTGCACTGCAATGGCTCCTCAGCGGCTTCCTCCCTTTCTAATAATCCCTGAAATCATTCCAAATGGAACATTACACTTGGCAGTAAATCTTCCCAATTCTAATTTTCAGAGTGGAAATATTCTTTTTGCAGAGGTTCATTTATTCAGTCTGTAGATTACTTTGCACACTTAGACCCTGAGTTTTGTCGTGTGACGCTGTAGTGGCCTGAGGCCAGTGTGGTGCCTGGAGTTTGACGAGTTCTCCCCAGAGGCAAGTGACATTCCCCTAGGAAAGCCACTCACGCCTCCTGGCCTTTGGGGCCACGGGGCACCTTTGAAGGTGCTTCCCAGCCGTCATCTGCCTTGTCTGTCCCTCGAGCGTCAGGCTTTGGGGGTGACGAGTGTTAGCAGAGTGACATGCAGGTCATGGCGGCACACAGTTGGGATTGCGCTTGTCACTGGCCGCAGTTTAAACTCTCAGGCGTGAGTCCTGCGGCTGCTGCGCTGGTTTCCACATGCTGGCTCTTGATTTGCCTCACGATGATACAGTCTGGTCCTGGGTCCGTCCTCATGGCCTAAGGAGGGCCGCAGAACTTGAAGCAGCTTTCCTAGCCAGCAAGCGACAGGCTGCAGGCATGGTGGTCTCAGAGGGGCTCATGGGAGGAGGCTGACACATGGACAGGGTGATGCCTGGGTGACAGTGGAGGCAGGCAGACCAGCCCATCCCACTAGTTAAGGGAAGAGACGGTGGCGACCACGGGACCATGGTGATGCCTGGGTGACAGTGGAGGCAGGCAGACCAGCCCATCCCACTAGTTAGGGGAAGAGACGGTGGCGACCACGGAGCCATGGAGATGCCTGGGTGACAGGTGGAGGCAGGCAGACCAGCCCATCCCTCTAGTTAGAGGATGAGACAGTGGTGACCACGGGACCATGGAGTCCGAGCAGAGAGAAGGCGGCACCGAGCTGTGACTGGAAAACAGCAAGGGTGGCGGGTCCCGGGATGAGCCCCAGGTTTCTGGCTTGGCCAACTGAGTTGCCAGTGTTATTGACTAAATGTAAAGTTTTCTGCTTAGCAAATTTGGCATAGATTCCTTTAAGAGAGGAAAAAAAGTAAGGTGCTTCCCCAGAGATCCTGGAATTTAGTTTGTTTCCACAGTTGCTGGTGTTGCATAGTCTCCTCTGCTCTGCTGACCACCTCTGACTTGAGTCTTGCAATGTCAGCTGTGGCGAAGGAGGGCTGGAGGCCACAGAAGGCACCCGTGGGGAGTGTCATCAGTGCTCTAGGAGCTGCTCTGTCTGTTCCAGGAGTCTCTTCTGCCCGCCCTGGGGCTCCGGAACCACATGTTCCCGCTGAATCACCAGCCATCTTCTATACGATGCCTGATGCCTTTTTTTTTTTTTTTTTTTTTGCTGAAAGGGTGAATGAGGTCTCTGTCAAGGGTAACTTAGAGCCCTGTTGTTATTGTTTTTGACACATTAGAGAGCAGAGCCTTCCTGGAAAGCCCAGAACATTCAATATTAATTGCGCACCATGGCTTCACCCTGCCTGCAGAGGCTCAGCGTGGGGTGGGGGAAGGTGTGAGGAGCAACAGTCCTGGGGTGCAGGCGTGGCTCTCAACCAAACTGTTTCTTGGCACTCTTGGCTGTGTTTAGAGGTGCTCTATGGAGGGGAAGCATCTGTGCTCTAGAAAACTCTGGAATAAGCCGGGTGTGGTGGCGCTCGCTTGTAATCCCTGTACTTGGGAGGCTGAGACAGGAGGATTGCAGGTTCGAGGACACCCTCAGCAACTTAGTGAGGTCCTCTGCAACTTAGTGAGACCCTATTTACAAATAAAAAATAAAACTGGGCTGGGAGTGTCACTCAGAGGAAGAACATCCCTGAGATCAATCCCCAGTACCACACCCACACATACACAAAAAAATCTGGAATAAACAAAATAAACAGATTGCTTTGCTCTGGACTGCTCAGAACCCACGCTGTCCTGTTGGGCACTGCGACTGTCCCAGAGAAGAGGTCGTCTGCCAGGTTTGTCACCCTCAGTGACCACAGAGCATTGCCACAGCCTCCCTGGGGACTAGTTGCCTGGAGCACGGTTCTGGTGAATACCAGACGAAAGTCCTGTTAGAAAATATAGGGATAAAAAGGATACCGCTGGACAGACCAGAACGGGCTTTATTTGGAGTGAAGCCTGGGAGGGGAACTGCCTGGGGAGAGAGCCCACGAGAGTCAGAAGCCCCTTCCTCAGACTAGGGGCTTTTTATGGGGCATCAGGAGGGAGGGAGAGCAAAGCAGTCGTGTATTCCTCCAATTGGTGGAGAGCAAAGCAGTCATGTATTCCTCCAATTGGTGGGCTTGACATTGGGCCAGAGCAGGTAAATTTATGGGGCTGGGGGCAGGGGATGGTCAGAGGCATTTTCCCGCCACTCCTGAAGTCCTTTGTTCTCGACCTCCTCTGGCCAGGCCTCACAGTCAGACTCACAGTGCCCATAAGTCCTTGTGCTTTTCCTGGGGGTGGGGAGACCTGCCTTGGTAGCAGAGGGCGCCTGTGGCCCGGAGTGTCTCCTTTATAACGTGTCCGCTGACTCGGATTCGGCATCACATCACCAGCACTGGACTTAGGAGAAATGCAAGGAACACTAGGCCTGGTCAGGAACTTCAGATTTTAGTTTCATTCTTTAAAAGAGAGATTTTAACCAGGTAGAGTATGCAAGTTGTTACTACGCATTTATTGCAAATCTGCTGATAATGAAATTTAAAGACCATTTTTTCCCTCATTGAACAAATGGCATAATTAAACTTTTATGTGGGATGAGAAATATCCCACCCTTAATGCAGCTTTCCACATTTTTTGGTATTACTTGCTCTTATAACAAGTTTATTGAGATAAAATTCACACAGCACACAAGCCATCCACTTAAAGCATATAATTCACTGGTGTTAAGTGTCTGCCCGGAGCCGTGCAGCCTTGACCACAGGCAACTCTGGCACAGTTGCATCATCCCCAAGGAAATCCTGTGCCCTTTAGCAAGCGCACGCCCCATTCCTGCCTGATGCCAGCACTAGGCTACTGCGAATCTGCTTTCTGTCTCCATAGATTTGCCCGTTGTGGATGTTTCGGGTAGTTGGGATCGGATGATGTTTGTCTTTTCCTTTAGCATAACGTTTTCAAGGTTCGTCCATGTGTGGTATGTACTTCATTCCTTCTTATTTCCAAATAATACTCCATCATATGGCTAGACCACTTTTATGTAGCTGTTCATTAGTTGGCGGCCATTTGGGTTACTTGCACATTTTTCCTCTTGTTAATAATACGGCGTGGAGTGGAGCTGCGGGGCCATTCGTCACTACTCGCGGTGCTGCTGCACTGTTTTCTGAAGCAGCTACAAACAGTTCTTGTCCCGCAGCTGGGCTTGAGAGTTCCAGTCCCCCACACCCTTGCCAACACTTGTTATCGTCTGTCCTTTTGATGCTGGCCGTCTTGGCAGGTGTGACATGGCGTCTCCTTGTGTTTGATTTGCATTCCCCCGATGGCTGATAGCATCGGGCATCTTGTCATTTTCTTACTGGCCATTTACACGTCTTTGGAGAAATGTCTGTCCAGATCCTTTCTGCCCATCTCGGTGGTTCTTTATGTATTCCTGACATAGTCCTTGTCAGATACATGACTTTCAAAAGTGCGCTGCAGTCCTGGGCTTGTCTTCCCATGCTCCTGATGGTGCTTGGAAGCGTGAAAGGTTTCCATTTTAATGAAGTCCAATTGATCTAGTTTTTTCTTTTGTTCCTTTTGCTAAGTTCTTTTGTTAAGTCCAAAAAAACCATTGCCTAATCAAAGGCCACAAAAATTTATATATGTTTTCTTCTAAGAATTGTATAGTTTTGGATCTTATATTAGGTCTTTAATTCATTTTAAGTTAAGTTTTATATGTGACATGAGGTAGAGCTCCAACTTCATCTTTTGTATGTAGTCGTGTTACTTTTTAATACATGTTCCCCAAAGATTTTGTTTTGTTTTTGTTGTACTGGGGATGGAACCCAGGGGCCTTCTACCACTGGGATACACTCCCAGACTTATATTTATTTTTTATTTGGAAACAGGGTCTCACTAAGTTGCTGAGAGCCTTACTAAGTTGCTGAGGCTGGCTTCAAACCTGTGATCCTCCTGTCTCAGCTTCTCAACTACTGGGATTATAAGCGTGCACCACCACGCCCAGCTTTCCCCAAATATCTTTAAAATGTGACTACTCTGCCTCTTTATTTTCTGGTCTTCTCTTAATATGTAACCAGAAAATGTTTCTTTGGTTTTATACAGGCTTCACAGGTTTTTGTTTGTTTATTTGGTTGGTTGATTTTGGTACTAGGGATTAAACCCAGGGGCATTCTATTTCTTACCTACACTCTCAGCCCTTTTTATTTTTTATCTTGAAACAGGGTCTCGCTAAGTTGCTGAAGGTCTTGCTAAATTGCTGAGGCTGTCCTCAAACCCACAATCCTCCTGTCTCAACCTCCCAAGTATTGGGATTACAGGTGCACACCATTGTGCCTCATTTCACAATTATTTTTTAATCCATATATCATACTCTGTCAACTCAGTGTACCATGCTATCCCAAGTCTTCCCTACCAGGTTGAACATTCAGCTTTTTTAATGTCTGGAGATAGCTTGAATGAGCACTTATGCTTCATAGCTCTTTGCTCTTATAGAATTTTCCCTTGGCAATATTCCCAAGACTGGGATTATTTTGGTCAAAGGTAGGAACATTTTTCTAGTTCTCATTACATGTTGCATTTATTGGTTTCCGAAGGGGCTTTATCAACTCACAGCATCCAATGATATATGCATTTTACTGCAACTTCTCAAATAGGTGTTTCCCTTCTAAGAGTTTTTGCTAACTTACCAGGTGGAAAATGATAAAACAAGATTACTTTGATTCTCATTTCTCTCTTTAAAAGTTAATTTGTGTTTTTAAAATTCCAAGTGATATGTATACGTTATGTGAAAAGTCAAGGCATACTATCTACGGTGTAACTGCAGGAGTAGCAGTCACCGCTGCATGGCCACTTCTGGTCACATCCGGTACGTATGGCTCGGGTGCAGGTTTGGTGGCTCTGCCGCAGTCCTGGATGCACCATGGTGTCTTCCTTGCCCGCATGCAGCTGGAATGGGTTTGACAGGTTCACTGTGGAAAGTGTTGGGACCAAGGCTCTGCTTCCTACTCTGCCCTTCCAGAGTCTTCCAAGATGCCGCCACCTGTCTGTGTTCTAGGAAGCAGGAAGGGGCGGGGTTTGGGGAGAGGGTGGAGCCTACAAATTACCTCAGTAGTACCTGGTGGCCACGCCGAGCTGCAAAGGAGGCAGGCCCAGCTGGCTTGAGCTGCGCAGCTTGGTGTCCAGCGAAACGCGCTATCGCTGATCGCTGACTCAGAAGAGCAGGTGCGGGGTCTGCCACACGCTGCTTCCCTGCGCGACTCCACGTCTGAGTAATGCACCTGCTCTAGACGTTGCTTAGTGACTCTCGCTCCCCTCCCAGCTTCCTAAGACCATTACATCCTAATTGCAGAATTTCCATATCCCTCTCATCTTGGAGCAGGGGCAATATGGAGTCAGAACTACGGGTCTCCACTTTGAGAAGTGAGTCTGTACTTGGCTGGCCATACCTGCGGGTGCTTCAGCCAGAACAGCCCCAGCCTGGCTGCCTGGGCCTCAGTCTCGGGCCCCTGTTGGGTTGCTTGTCACCCTGTCCCTGCTGAGCCCCGTGCTTCAAAGTGAAAGGACTGGAGGTATTTCCAGGAGGACAGGGCGGTGGTGAGAACGTCTCCACTCCACCATCTGGAAACAGAAGCGCCGCCCTCCCTTGTGTCTCTGAGCATGGACGAGCGTGTGCTTGCTGCATCCTGGTTTAACACTGGTGTGAGTCGTCCCTCGCCACCCTTCAGAGGCACGCCCAGAGCAGCCCGTGCCAGGCACAGCCGGCCCCATGCTGACCCCCACTTGTCTGCTGGGAGTTGGTGCACAGTGAGGTGCTCTTGTTTCAGATTGTCGCACGTCCGTGACGGCCGTGAACATGCTCACCCAGCAGGAAGTCCCCGTCGTCCTGGCCAGAGCTGACTTTGAAGGCTGTCTGGATTCAAAAATAGGTAAGTGACTGTGAAATGTCATCACAGTAACACATGTCACAGACCGCTGTCACTTGAAAGAGCTGACTCACATCCATGATCTGCTTGGCCTCTTTGTGAAATACTTGCCCTTTTTTTTGCAGGGTTAGGGGTTGAACCCAGGGCCTCAAACACTGGCAAACACTCTACCATGAGCTCGTCCCCAGCCACTGACCTTTTCATTTAATCATCCCTTATTTAAGAAATGCAGTTTCAAAAACATATTAAGTATATCACACATAGCTGGGCATGGTGGCGCACACTTGTAATCCCAGAACTTGGGAGACTGAGACAGGGGGATCTCAGGTTCAAAAGTCAGCCTCAGCTACTTAGTGAGGCCCGCCACAACTTAGTGAGACCCTGTTTCAAAATAAAGAATAAAAAATAGGGCTGGGGGTAGAGCTCAGAGGTAGAATGTCCCTGGGTTCAATCCCCAGTTCTGAAAAAAAAAAGTATCACACCTGGCTAATTGCTGTTTAGAATAATAAGAAATGTCTAGCCAATTGATCAAGAATTAGTTGGTCACTGGGCATGGCAGCGCACACATATAATCCTGGTACTTGGGAAGCTGAGACAGGAGGATCATAGGTTTGCGGCCAGCCTCAGCAACTTAGTGAGGCTCTCCAAAACTTAGCGAGACCCTGTTTCCAAATAAAAGAATAAAATAGGGCTGGGGGTATAGCTCAGAGGTAAAATGCCCCTGGGTTCCATCCCCAATATCACAAAAAAAATAGATAAGTAAATGAAGCTCTTGTGGTCATGGCTGTTTGGGGTTTTCATGTTGTTCATTTGGGTTTTTTAGCTAAATCGCTGACACAATATGGAGAGTTTTGAAGGAAAAAAGTTAGATTTTTTAGGCGTGCATGGGCAGTTGTTTTTCCTGTTGTCTTGTTTTCCCACCACTGCAAAATCAAATTCTCTAAATTATCCTCCTGACAGCGCACACACCTCCCTGCCTGCACCACTACAGATAGTGCACGCGCTGCCAAGCTCACACCCAACACACGCCCAGAACATTCTTTATATGGCCAAGTAAATGTTGTGGTCACAATATGTCCTTCTGAACATAGATTCTAGTTCCTGAGACCATACACATTGGGATGCAGTGAACGACTCTTCCCTTCTTGACCATGAACACTTCGTGTGTGTGCGTGGTGCCGGGGGTTGAACCCAGGGGTGCTCTACCACCAAGCTACACCCAGCCCTTTTCAGTTTTTATTTCAAGACAGGATCTCACCGAGTTGCTGAGGCTAGCCTCACACTCACAATGCCCCTGCCTCAGCCTCCCAGGTAGTTGGGATTACAGGCGTGCAGCACCATGCCCGCCCATGAACATGTCTAACAATATTTCTCGTTTACCACTTACCCTCTCCCCTCCTCCCTGGACTCAGTGGCTCCTGTCACAGCCTCAGCAGGAGCACTGCAGAACTTCAATCGTATCTCAGAGTTTTCCGTCACTCCAAAGAGCTTCTAGACCTGTCTCCAGACACTCAGGCCTTCCAAGACAGTGTAATCCCAGTATTTGGGAGGCTAACTCAAGGCCAGCCCCAGCAACTTATCTAGACCCTCGGGAACTTAGTGAAGCCCGGTCCTCAGAATAAAAATAAAATAGGGCTGGGGGTGTAGCTCGGAGGCAGAGCGCCCCTGGGTTCAGCCTCCAGTACCACCAAAAATAAATAAATTAATAAATAACATAGGGCTGGAGTGTAGCTCCAAGGTAGATGCCCTGGGTTCAGCCTCCAGTACCAAAAAGAAAGGTTAAGGGAAAAGACAAAGGTGGCATGGGAGCCGGTGGTGTTAGGGCGGTGGGCTTCTCCAAGACCATTCCGTTTTCCCGGTGAATGTGGTGAGTTTTTCTAACTTCTGAACTGAGAGACAGTCTCTTTCTAGAAGCCCATTGCAGGGCTGTCGGTGGTTTTGTGTGTTGGGCACTCCCAAGGAGCCATCTTGTGTTTCTCCCCTCTGAACAGGAATCCCCAGCACCAGCGTGGAGGATGCCAGCCTAGCTCAGGCCCTGGGCCTGGCCTACTCTGCGGTGATCGAGGCTCTGCCAGATGGCTCGGAGAGGCTGATCAACTCTGCCGAGGTCAGTAGCGCTTGGCGTGCGCCCAAGAACCTGCTTCTACAGTCATGGCCTTGATATGGGTGTGACGGGACACGTTCCTCCTGATGAAATTACATCCTGCCTTTCACCCAGCCTCTTACACCTTGTTTGAGCAGGCCCTGGGGATGGAGCAGAGCCACCCAAGGTGTCAGGAAGGGAGCCCCAGCTAACCCTCTCCAGGGCAGGAAAGGGGACACCCACAGCCAAAGCTCAGCTTCTCAACTGTCCAGGAAACCCCCTGCCCTGCGTGGGACTCTGAGCATCAGCTGTGCCCCTGGGCTTCTTTCAAATCGCTTCCTGTGGTCTGTCCAGTCCCTGGCGCTAGGCTGAGGACCCGGATAAAGGAATTCCACTGAGTGGAAGGAGAGTGCATGGTGGAAGTGCTGTTTCCCTCCGTGAGCTTCTGGAACATAGGATAGACTTTCAGGACCTTTCTACAGTCTGCATCCCAGCTCTGTGCTGACGGGAGTGGGGGCACGGAGATGTCCTCTGGAGCACAGGGTGTGCCGACCGCCTTCAGTAAGCATGACTGCAACTTCCTAATCTTTCTGTCTCATGACAGGTCCTCGAGGGCGTGGGCAGGCTGTCTCCATCTTTGTGCCCCCGAGGCTAGCACGGCCCAGCACACAGTAGGTGCACAGCGCAGCACGCCTTCACTGAGCCGCTTCCAGGGTCCAGCTGTTAGCAAGTCGCACAGCTCCCTGCGTACAATTAGTTTGGCTCTGAAAACATCAATGAAAAGAGGATTTCTTTTCTGTACTATTAATGTTCTACCCCGCTGTCTATAAAATGGAACATTTAAATATAAAAAGAGTGGTGTATTTCTTCAAAGCCCCAGTTGGTCCCCTGCTTGCCTTTAGGATAATATTGAATATTTCTTCTCTGGATATTTTTCCCTCCAACCAGGGAAGAGTCATTAAGAACACGTACCACGCAGTTCTTCACCGGCAGCAGGGGCTGATACTTGATTATCTCTGTAGGTGTCACGAGGGCTCTCGGATAAGGAGAGCCACAGAACTGGGCCGGCCTACCCATCAGACACAGTGCCCAGGGCCCACAGGACCCAGAGAAACTTTGCATTTTGTTTAAAATCATAAGGAAAAAAATGAACTTGTAAGGTCAAAAATTATATTTGACTTTCTATGAGTGCAGTGGTAAAATGCGATTTTTAATGTTCTCTTCAGGAGGAGGAGCCACGGAGGCCACAGCACCCGGGGCTCGTGAACGTCACAGAGCGGCCCACATGAGCTGGGTCCCTTGGGAGAGCCGCGTGCACGCGCAGCAGTGTGGGGTGGGGGCTTGTCTTCTGCAGAACATAACAGCCGTTGCTCCTCTCCCTCCCAGTTCACAGGTATGACCCGGCAGGACGCCTTTCTAGCCCTGACTCAGAAGGCGAGGGAGAAGAGAGTGGGAGGAGACGTGACGAGCGACAAGCTGAGGGACTGGCTGATCTCGCGGCAGCGGTACTGGGGCACACCGATCCCCGTGGTCCACTGCCCCGCCTGTGGCCCGGTGCCTGTGCCTCTGGAGGAGCTGCCCGTCACCCTGCCCAGCATCGCTGCTTTCACCGGCAAGGGCGGCTCCCCGCTGGCTGCGGCTTCTGAGTGGGTGAACTGCCCCTGCCCACGGTAAGGGGCCGTGTCCCCGCCCGGCCCAGCACCCTAGGGCGTCTCAGACACCCTCCCTGTCCCAGTGCTAATTGCCCAGGGCTCTGCGGCCTGGAAGGCGTGCTGCAGGTCGCCTGGGACCTCAGGAGGTCTGGCATCTGTGGCAGCACCGTCACCTCTCCTCAGAGCCTTTGGAGGCAGTGGTGGCGATTCAAAGCTTTTCTAGAAACATCTGATCCGGGAGTGGAAAAGCACAGGTTCTCATCATAGTTGTAGAAAGACCCCAAGAGCTTCCTGGAAAGGAGGGGGGCCTCCCGCCCGAGCCTGAGGGAGCAGTGCAGGGAGCCGGGCTCAGGCTGCATTCTGTGACACGCGGAGGCCCCTCCTGGGAAGCGGGGTCATGTTTTTCTCTTGGTTTGCTGGCAAGTCTCAAGTGTGATTTTTATGATATCAGCTGATTAAACAAATAAATAACGGAGAGCAAGTGCCAGCATTTTCCTTCTTCCCTCTGCAGAGAAGCCATTTTTCTCTGCTTATGGATTATGGTGAGGATGTTTTAAAATAGCTTTGTCTTCTGCCATGTAGAACCGACTTACTGGTTGGGATTTAGGTAGCCACGAGGTGCAGCTGGAAGTCCCAGGCTGGGGAATCCGACAGTCAGGGTTCAAGCCTGGCTCTGCCTGGAACCCGGTCTCTGGCCATGGGCGTGCCACCCGCTCCCCGGGCCTCACCAGTGGTTTGGAAATCTGAGGCGGAGTCTGTGGACAGGAACGCAGGAAGCCCAGGCCACGTTAGGGCGGGAGTGTGGGCTCCAGGAGGAAAGCAGCGCCCACTCTTTGCCAGCAGAGCCTCCCCGAGCTAAGTCGCATCCTGTGCTGGGCTTGACCACTGCCACCCCTCAAGGTCCCAGGTGGAGTGGCTCCGGGCACCTGGCTCCTCAGCGCCTCAGGCTCAGAAGCCCGGGCACGTTGTTAAGAAGTCATGGTCACTCGGGCCCTCGTGGCCGTGGCACTCCCAGCGTTGCCACCCCTCCTAGGACAGGGTTGCTGCTGCTTCTCATCCCTTTACACTCTGAGGCTCTCACTTCATCCCCTGCCCTGGACGCCGCGGGGCTCTCTTCACCCTGCAGCAGGGGACCACCCTCAGGCAGTGGCGTGCTTACAAACAGTGGTGGCAGCTCTCCGCAGGGGCTCTGAGTTACAAGGTTTGCTGGTTTCTGTGGCGTGCATACTCCCACCAGAGCTAATTTCAAGCGACCCACTCGGCATCCCTTGTCGCGGAGCTGGGCAGAGATGCTAAGGATCGACCCCCACGAGCTGGAATAAGCCGGCCCCAGCAGGCCGCTACTTTGGGGCTTCCAAGGTAATTGCTCTCGCAGCGTCTAGGTAGATTTCTGCATCCCTCGCCCTGGAGCAGAAGGAGAAAAAACCACAAGTTCATTTCTGAGCACATCATTACTTTGGGTTTTCAGTGTCTCTTCATGCATCTGTTTGCTTCATAAGCATCGTAAGCAGGCACTAGCGGCGTGCCTGAGATAGAAGTCACGAACAGAGGCGGCCTGTCTGCTCCTTCGGGTGATTAGACTCTGGCAGATGAAATGAAGAGAAGTAGAGAATAAGGCTTGTAATTGTTGAAGACTGCAATTTTTATTTTGTAAATTTCTTTAAAACATCATGTACTGCACGGTCCAAAAAAAGAGCTGTCTCTGAATTGTCTTTTCACGATGCGGCATTATTCTTAAGACATTCGAATTCATACTCATTGTCCTGGCTTCCTCAAAGGCTGGCAGAAAAGTGCAGTAAAGTTTAAATAGAAACCACTGACGGGCCTCGTTTATCTCTCAGGTGCAAAGGAGCGGCCAAGAGAGAGACGGACACGATGGATACCTTCGTGGATTCCTCGTGGTACTACTTCAGATACGCGGACCCTCGGAATCCCCACAGGTACGCCCTGCCGAGGCCCTCCGACAGCCGGGCACTGTGATGCCATTAGACATGGAGGGCGTGCTAGGGAAATGTCTGTGCAGGATGTGGGGGGGGGGGCAACGAGCCCGGGACCACCATGCAGGTGTCTCAGGTGGGAGGGAGAAGCAGGAGGAGCCGGCGGGGAGAGCCGAGGACCACAGCACAGCCTGGGAATCCCAGGGTCCCGGAGGAAGTGGCTCTGCTCTGCTGCCCGCCCACCATCCTGGAGCAGCTGGGAGAGCAGGGGCCGCGGAGCCCCGAGGGGACCAGAAGGTGCCTCGGCCGTGCTGCTGGTCAGCTGGGGCGTAGCTCAGTGGCAGAGTGCGCACCGGCCTGGGTTCCATCCCTGGCACCAGAAAACAAACAAGCAGCCCTCTTCAATGGAGTGTTTCCAATTATTAAATTAGATTATTCACAGCCAAATGAAAAACAGGAAAGGAAGGAAATGCTGTCATAAAGTCCTCCCTGTCGTACGCCGTGTTTATATGGTTGCTGTTTATTTAACTGAAAACACTGATGTAACTGCGTGAGGGGGTGTGCAGGAGTGAAGAAGCACCCCCCCCCGTCATGTACAGTCAACAGGCAATTTCCCACGTTGGTCAGTCAGTCACCGGTCACCAGGAGAAGCAGCTTGGAATTAAAAGCAGTGAAGGGACAGGCCGGGGCCAGGGGAGAGCCGGGCTGGGGACCACTGTGCTCCGTGAGAAACCAACTGCTCCTGCATCTCCAGGCAGGTTTATGTTTCTTTGACAAGAAAAGAAGCAAGTCATGAGGGAACGGGCATGGGGCGGCGAGGCAGAGAGTGGGAGCTAGAGAGAGCTCTTGCAGAGCCCGGGAAAGCCTTGCAGACGCTGCCTAAGGGGACCTTGCCAAGTGGCTCCGGTCCACATAGAAACATTCTGGAACCCTGTGGTCTCCATATTAAATGCCCCCTTATGCCGGGCATGGGGGTGCACGCCTGTAATCTCAGTACTTAGGAAGCTGAGACAGGAGGATCACAGGTTCAAGGACAGCCTCAGCAAATAATGAGACTCTCATCAACCTAATGAAACCCTGTTTCAAAGTAAAAATAAAAATAGGGCCGGGGGTGTAGCTCAAAGGTACAACACCCCTGGGTTCAATCCCCAGTACCCAAAAAAAAGTGCCCCCTTATTATTCATTGGTTGTAAAATATACATTTCTGGGGAGACAGATGCTTCTATAATTTGATTTCATTTCAGAAGTGAGCAGGATCCTGTGTAAATAGTCCCCCGCAAAGGAAGAAAGGGTCAAGGTGACCCCGGAGGCCAGGAGTCACCAGGAGGGCCCTATCTGGCCCCCCGAGGGGCTGCCTTCCTGGCCCTCCTCCTGGAAGGGCCTGTGCGTCCCACTTAGTGACAGCTGGGCTCCCCCATCCTGGGGTACAGCTGCGTCCGGGGCCTCACACCCTTACCGCCACCCTGGATGGCGCTTCCCTTCCCTCTCCACCACCCTGGATGGCGCTTCCCTTCCCTCTCCACCACCCTGGATGGCGCTTCCCTTCCCTCTCTACCACCCTGGATGGCGCTTCCCTTCCCTCTCCACCGCCCTGGATGGTGCTTCCCTTCCATCTTCGCCTCCCTGGCCTCGGCAGCCACTGGTGTGAGTCGGCACTGGGCTGGGAGGGCTCTGCGGGGAGGCCCATGTCCAGCAATCGCTGTCCTCATCCTTTCACGCCTCAACTTATGCCTCCCTCCACTTCCCTTTCCCCACCGTCGCCTGGATCAGCAGTTGGATTTCTAGAGGGATCCATCTTTCACTAAAAAAAAAAGTCTTTTTTAAAAAATTGACTGGAATGCTCGGCTAGTAAGTGGAGGGGGGAAACGAAGCTACGTGCGGTACAGTCTCATGGGGGGACCCGACTCCACCCGCCCCGGCCTCAGCACAGGGCCAACCCTGTCCATGCTGGGAGTGGGCCTCGAGGCATGGGGAGAGGAGCCGCAAGTGCTCAAAACCTCGTACAAGTCCTCCAAGAGCACAGGGCCACGCGATGGCGACCACGGTGCGTGCACCACCTGGAGACGGGAAGGTGGGGCCCAGCCGGTGCCTCCCCTCTACCCCGAGGTCCCAGCCAGATTGGAGGAAGCTGAGTTCCTTTTCCTGTCCACGTCCCTCAGGACCAGGGAGCACGGGGCAGCCTGTCTGAGTGTCCGTGCTGGTAGGCCAGAGTCATTGGGTTGTTTAATGACAGGTGCATCCCACATCGCTTCGCTGCGTCCAGCAAGCAGATGCAGGCGCCAGCTGACCACTGCAAAGCTACTTTAAAAATAAGAGTGTGTTTCTGTTTCAAAATGAATGTTTGGTGTCTGCTTGTTGGTCTCCATTGTAAGTGCCACACCGCCCTCTGTCTGCAAGGACTCAAAAGTCTCAACTGTCTAATCATAATGATGGTTAAAATTATTCTAGATATTCAAATGTGCATCACACCGAGATGTCTTTTTTACTGGTATGTTTTTCTTTCATTCTCATTTTTATGTCAAAATTGCATTTATTAAAATACGTCAATGCTGTCTTCTGTAGCGTTTTTTATAAATTCCATAAATTAGCACCGATCGGACTTCTTTCTCCCTTATTACATAAGCTTTTCTCACATTATATTAAAAGAAAGTGGCTGTTTCTCCCTGGCCTGGTTCATCTCGGGGCACCTGCAGATTATGACAGGTCTGACGTGCACAGTTGTGGCAGAGCGGGTTGTAAAATGCCCGTTTCTCTTCTCCCAGCCCTTTCAGCGCGGCGCTGGTGGATTACTGGCTGCCCGTGGACCTGTACATCGGGGGGAAGGAGCACGCCGTCATGCACCTGTTCTACGCGAGGTTCCTCAGTCACTTCTGCCACGATCAGAAGATGGTCACGCACAGGTGAGCGTATACACCACTCTGCACAAGAGTGAAGCCACAGAGGGCGACTGGAGGGGGGTAAGTCTGTATGCAGAGGGCGCCATGCTTTGGCTCGATGCAGGGGTCGCTGTTGGCCTCCATGGCGTGAGGCGCAGGCCTACCTGCGGCGCCCTTGGTTCTGCCTCCCGTGGAGTCTGGCCACCCGTGCCTTTCTCTCTGTGTCGCTGAGTTTAGTGACTAGGGGTTTTTACTTGTGAGGCAGAGGAACAGCCCGTGATGCGATACGGCTTTTTATAGCATCTCGTGCGAGGTCGTGGTTATCTGGTCCTCTCCGTGAGCCCTGCATTGAAGCGTGGCTGAATCCCACCTTAAGGCACACTCTGATAAAGTCACACGGTGGATTCTAGCTAGAGAATCACATAGAGCCACTGATATCTTTCTCTGTTGCCCTATAAACTTCATCACAATGTTCAGAAGACATGTGTGTGCTTTTTCCCATGAAACACATCATATATATGATATATTTAGTAGATTCTATAATCAAAAGAATAAAATGAACATCCATACCTTGCTCCTCAGTGTAAGAAACAGAACATTCCCCATCACTTTGATCACCCCGGCGCCCTGCACCAACACGTCACCCTCCTCCTACGCCCACGCCCTGCCCCAGCTGACACCTCCCATAACTCGAATTACTTATTCTCTTGATTTTCTTTGTAACTTTACCACTTCTGTGTATACTTTTTAAGCAATCTATCTTGTTTAGTTTTCTTGTGTTTGAACCTTGCGTGAGGAGAACCATATTGCACATGTTTTGTCATGGTTCCCCTGCCCGGCATTTGTTGAGGTTCATTGATGGTTTTTGGTTTTTATTATTTTGAGTTCGTTCCGCGCAGGTTGCTACGCCGGTGGTTCGCACCGGCCGCCTTCCGGCTTTCCTTGCCGCTAAGTCGACAGCAGGACGTGGGTTCGGGGTTCCCTTTAGAGGATCCGTCTCTTCTGTTTCCTGCTAAGGCATTCCTTTTGTCTTTGGGGTTTTGAGTTTGTTTTTTATATCTAGGTGTGGGCTTCTTTTTATTTATTCTGCTTGGGGCTTCTTAAATCTGAAGAATGGTATCTTAGACGTTCTCTCTCACTCTTTCTCCAAGTTTTGTCTCTTCCTCTTCCATTCTCCTAGTTCTTTTCTTTTGTGACTCTGATTAGATGCATTTAGACCACCTCAGTCTGCGTCCTGTTCTCTGTCTCTCAATTGTCCTTTGAGGTTATCTGTCTTTCTCTCCCCAGGCTGCCCTTCAGGTGAGTTCTTTATATCTATTTTCCAGTCTCTGATTAGCCCGTCCTTTCAGGTTTTTATTTGAATTAGTCTTCATTTCTAGAAGTTCTGGGTTTTTTTGTCTCCTTTATTATTTTTATAGTCTTGCTATGTTTTAGGCCTTTATTTCCTAAAATGTATTAACCATCACTATTTTGTGTGTCTGGCTGGTAACCTATTTACTCAAGGTCGTTCTGGATCTGATTCAGTTGTCTGCTTTTCTCCTGCTCTCTCTCATGGTGCTGCATTCCCTTGGCGTGCGTGGGAGAGAGCGTGATTGCCAACTGTGAGCTTGTATGCCTTGATCCTTCATTTGCGGGAGTGCTTTGGTGCCTCTGCTAGAGTGCTTTGTGTTAGCTTCTCCCTGTTGCCTGGAGGTGCTACCAACCCAAGAGCACTTTAAAGTCTCTGCGTGAGGCTTTTAGGGCCATACAGAGAGCAGGGATTCAGTCCTGGACTCATATGAGGTCGACCTCTGTCTGCAGATTCTCAGGAGAAAGATTTTTCTTCCCTTTCTGACAACATGGCGGTTGATAAAGGCAAGTGTCCTTGCTCTTCTGCACTCAACGCTGAGTTGGTTTCTAGTTCACTTTACACTGAGACCCCTGCCTTGCTGAGGCCCGGGAGCCCCGGCGGCTCAGGCCCCAGGCTTTCCCTCCCATCTTTCCTGTTCCACGCAGGCTCAGAAGTCATGGTCACATAGACGGGCTCCAGAGGCGCCCGAAGGGTGGAACTGGCCCCGGGAACTGAGCTCTGTTCAGGGTGTTTTTTGGTTTGATGTGGTTTGGTTTGGTTTGATTTTGCTGGCTTGCTGACACACCATAAGCAATGTGTTTATATTCTATCTGACTTTCTCAGTTGTTTTCATCAGACAATCTGCTAGAAGTGTAATTCCTGGAACCTCCTTTAGAATATTTTTTAATTGAGCTGAGTATGATGGCACATACGTGTAATCCCAGTACTTGGGAGGCTGAGATAGGAGGATCCCAGGTTCAAGGACAGCCTCAGCAATGGAGTAACTCTCATCAACCTAGCAAGACCCTGTTTCTAAAAAAAAATAAGGGCTGGGGGTGTAGCTCAGAGGTAGACTGCCCCTGGGTTCAAGCCCCAGTACCACAAAAGCAAAACAAAGAGTTTTTTAATTACAGAGAAGAAAAGGTGGGGGAGGATGTCTGATTATATCCATATCTTGATAACCCACATTGACAATAAAAAGTAATGCCTGCCTAAGATGAAACACTTTCAACTGCCCAGGAAGTGAATTTGCAGTCCGTCCCTTTCCTCAACTTTTAAGTTCCTTTAATTTCATCCAGAAAAATATTTTGCTTATCGCCACATGTATGTTTTTATTGATACGCTCATTTTAAATGTTATATATATTGCAAATAGGTCTTCCTTTTTTGATTTAATAATATAGATTGGTGGTCTTTCGAAATCAGCACATACAAATCTCCATTCTTTTTAATTTATGCATAGTATACCATAACTTATTTAAGCAGTCATCTGTTTTTTCAATTATTATTATTTAAAATGCAGTGGATTTTTTTTCCTTTTGCAGTATTTGGGATTGAACCCAGAGGTGCTCTACTACTGAGCTAGAAAGAATTTTAACCTTTGAACACGAGCCGCATCCCCAGCCCCTTTGTGCTTTTTAAGTTTGAGACAGCGTCTCACGAAGTTGCCCAGGCTAGCATTGACCTTGTAATCCCCTGCCTCAGCCTGCCACCACGCCCAGCTGTGGCTCCCTTCACTCTCCTTCTAGCAAGTATTGCAGAGTGTACCTGTAAGCCAAGTCCAAACCCTGAGGAGTCTTGGATCAAAGGATATGTGTTTTTAAATTTTTGATAGATTAAAAATCAATTACTCGTAAGACCTCTGTGATGCAGACAGAACCCAGGTTCATTCAGATGAGGCCCACCAAAAGCTCCTGCTTCCCCGTCTCTCAGACCAGCTCACTGATACTGCTGCACGTAGATGAAAGGCCGTCCACTGTAAGAAAACCAATTTAGGACAGAAATGAAATGCTTAAACGAATTTTCTTCTCATTAGTCCCAGAGACCGTCATGTGTAAAAATAAACTGGTCTGCATCAGAGGGACGCTAAACACATTAGCAGCACTGGTCCTTGGGTGAATAAATTAGTCGAAATATTTGTATTTCAAGTTACAGAACTTATCGGTCTGCTTTGCATTTCTTTTTCTTTTTTTCTTGTACTAGGACTTAAACCACCCAGAGGCATTCTACCTCTGAGCTTTACCCCTAGCCCTTTTTATTTATTTATTTATTTATTTATTTATTTATTTTTGCAGTACTGGGGGTTGAACCCAGGAGAATTCTACCTCTGAGCTACACCCCCAGCCCTATTTATTCTATATATATATTTTTGTGTGTGTGTGGTACCGGGGATTGAACCCAGGGGCATTCTACCTCCGAGCTACACCCCCGGCCCTATTTTTTATCCTTTATTTTGAAACCGGGTCTCACTAAGTTGTGGAGGGCCTAAGTAGCTGAGGCTGGCCACGAACCCGGATCCTCCGGTCTCTGCCTCCCAAGTACTGGGATTACAAGCATGCGCCACCACACCCAGCTTATTATTCTATATTTTGAAACAGGGTCTCACTAAGTTGCAGAGGGCCTCACAAGTAACTGAGGCTGGCCGCGAACTTGCAATCCTCCTGTCTCAGCCTCCCAAGTACTGGGATTACAAGCGTGCACCACCACGCCCAGCTTATTTTTTATTTTTAAACAGGTCTTGCTCGGTTGCTGAGGCTGGCCTTGAACCAGGTAGGTAGAATGATACCCCTGGGTTTAATCCCCTGTACAAAAAAAAAAAAACAAGCAAAACTAAGGGTGGTGTAGCTGCCGGGCTAGTGGAGCCCATGGCGAGGAGGTGGTGCTCCGAGTGGGCAGGAGGAGGGCACTGGCTCCCCAGGCCCCTGTGCGGTTAAAGCTCATCAGTCCGCACCCACAGGTCTTAGAGATTTTTTTCTTATGTGTGCTATACTTCATTTTGCAATTTACCTTAAGAGAGAGAAGTGGCTCAGGAGTAGAGCCTAGCACGTGCGAGGCCCTGGGGCCAATCCCCAGCACCACAGGTAGGTAGGTAGGTAGGTAGATAGATAGATAGATAGATAGATATAGATAGATGATAGATAGATATAGATAGATAGATAGATATAGATAGATGATAGATATAGATAGCTAGATATAGATATAGATAGATGATAGATAGAGATTAGATAGATAGATATAGATAGATGATAGATAGATATAGATAGATGATAGATAGATAGAGATAGATTTATAGATGATAGATAGATAGATAGATAGATAGATAGATAGATAAGAGTTTTGAAGGAGGAGGCCTGAGGAGTACAGCCCTGAGCAGAATGGCTGGGTTCTGCAGCTTCCCACAAGGGGGCAGTGCAGGGCCACTGATGACAAGCAAGTACAGGACGCAGATTCCCTGCCACCGTCTGGCTCCAGTCGGCGCTGCTGGCTTTAATCATCCCACTTGTCTGTATCTTTGGGTTCAGATTACCCCCTCCTTCCTTCTGTCACAAAGACGTCTTTTTTTATTTTTCTTCGGGGATTTTTTTTTTGTTCTGGTTTTGGTGCTGGGGCTGGAAGCCAGGGCCTCCCGTCTGCTAAGCACATGCTGTACCACTGACCCCCCAGGCCCCCACCCACCATACATCTCTTAAGAGTGACCAGAGCCGCAAGCTCATGGTGAGAGCGGGAAGCCTCAGAAACTGGCAAAGGGACAGTGGTGCCTAAGACAGCGACAGCAAACTGAGCCTGCTGGCAGAGTCCAATCTAGAAGACAAACGTGTGCTGCAGACGTGCTCCGGAGTGTCCAGCATAGGCCCCGGCGGCGCGAGGGACCCCAGCCCTGCAGAATACTCGTGCGGTTTGTTTTGTGCTTTTCGATGTTTCCGATCCAGACTCTTCCTCCACCTGTTCTAAGTCTGCCGTGTTATTTATGTGACAAGGCTAGAATCCAGGGGCGCCTTAAACTGGCTAGAGGCGAAGATGGCTCCAGGAACTGAGCGGCCGCATGCACCCACTCTTTATCCTTCCACCCCCATCCACCCACCCGTTCTTTCATTCGCCGGGGATTTGAACGTTCACAAAGAAGCCTGCCGTCTGGTGGGCTCAGTGCTACATGCTGGGACTCTCAGAGCGGGATGGGCTCCTTGGGTGTCATCACAGAACAGCCCGTCACAGGCTTCACGGCAGGGTGTGCAGGACGCTGGGACATAGGAGGCCTGGAGCTGTGTGAAGGGGGCCTGTGCAGAGCCAGGGACGGCCAGCCAGGGACGGGAATGCCTGTGTGCGGTGCAGGATGCACCGGGAGTCCTGAGGAGCCCGAGCTGGGAGACGCGCCTGCGGGACAGAGTCCTGAGGAACATGTTCCAGGACCCGCCGCCCACGGCCCACGTGACCTGTGTGAGGAGCACTCTCCAGGACCCTCCGCCCTCGTGGCCTGTGTGAGGAGCACTCTCCAGGACCCGCCGCCCACGTGGCCTGTGTGAGGAGCAC